>PVKZ01002279.1:0-140390 GCA_004027375.1 Macroglossus sobrinus
AGAAGAAGAAGAAGAAGAAGATAGGAAGAAAAAGAAAGAAAGAAAAAGAAAACAAAACTGGCTTTCCTCCAGAGCATAAAAATCTGTAGAGGGAGTAGAGAAGGGAAAGGAAGAAGACAATTCCCACAAAGGTACTGTCATTTTTAGGACAGTTATCTGAACTTCAGAATAGAGATCTGTCCCCCAAATGTTATCAAAAAGAAGTCCAGGAGCTGGTACCAACAGAAGTTTCAGAATTTCTGTTAATAAGATTGGCATCAGAATTACTGGAAGTTCAAAGAGAAGAATTTTTGGCACCTCTGCAGTGGAGAATCTCAGAGAAGCAGGAAGAGAGAGCAGGGCTCCCACACTGATAAAGCTAGAAAATAGGTTAGAATCTAGTCTCTTTGGATGTGCAGACCATAGAGCAAGGAGATCACTTGTTGAAGGGACCTGCTCTGTGGGTTTTGAGAACCCTGGGGACCTCTGGGTCATCACCCTCTTTTAGGGCACGCACACTTGGTGGTGCAGGCAAATGGATACAACGAGGAAATACGATTTGGAGATGAAAGCTCTGTGTGGGAGCAAGTTGCTTAAGAGCGTTGTACTTAAATAGAGAAGGCCATGCATACTGGTAACAGTGCCACAGAACTGATACTCTGCATTTTCACCTGACAGAGGGGCGGGCAGAGGGTGGATCAGCTTTACTGTCACCAGCAGAGACAACTTCCAGAGCAGCTTGGGTGAGTCATCTGGAGCACATGCACTCTCAAAATTTTAAATATGGAAGACGGGGGTGGGGAGATGCCAACTAACAAACGCTGAATTTTGGGTACATGATTTTTGGACCCGGTGTATCTAATTCTATCTTCAATTATTGATTCTTTTGATCCTATTTAAGTACATTTTGAACGACTTAACTACAGGCTGCTACTAAGCTGATATTAGAAGGCGAAGACCTAAGTTTCTTAGGATGATGTGGCCAATGTAAGCAGCTAATCAAAAAAAACAAATTAGCTAATTAGGATATGGTCACACATGTTATTAACATCAAATGGTATTAACATCTCATTTTACTTAGTTCTAGAGTGAGTCTGTGCTTACAGCTAATGTTTAGAGGAAAGCTTTGAGCACTGGCTGCCTGCCTTTCTCCATATCTCACCTGGGACCCATGTTGGAGACAGGGCATTGTGTTGAGTGCAGAATAGATTTGACAAATTGTACCAGTTCTTATCTGCAGAGAAGAGCTATAGAATTAAATTCCTCCTTAGCTTCCTTTTGAGGACACAGGTTCAACCTCTGCAAAAAATATGATTAAAGAAGATTGTGATCAAGCAAGTGGAAATATAAGAAACTCTTTTGCTTCAAGAAGTTTAGAGGTCAAAGGCTAGCTACAAATAGCTGTAAAGAACTTGCTATGTGCAATTGGAACTATGTGATTATATACTCTCTATTAGGTGATATTAATCAATATGAAATATCTTTCTGTGATCTAAAAAGCTAAAACTCAATGTCAGTCAAGCAACAGATATTTAGTACAAATTTATTATGTGCGACGAATTGCATGAGCCTGTGCTCTTAGGACATCATGTCTTATATATCAAATTAGATTGGTGAGTCAAGAAATAAGTGTGTGGAAAGCTAAAAAAAATGGGGGGAAAAGAGTCAACTGAAATTTTGTGTCATTAAGTGAGGAGACACATTGACTTAAATTTCACTGGACGTCGCATGTTGCTTGATGCTTAAGACCAAATGAAGTCACCGCAATTAGGATTTATGGAAGATGAGCCATCATAATTTGCAATTTGATTTAAAGTTTTCAAATCTTTCTTCAGAAATTGGTAATGATTACATCTCATCTGAGCTCCAGCCAGCTGCCCGCTCCTAAGTACTGCTCCTTGTGATCCTGGCCCAGGCAATGATGTCTTCTTGGCAAAGCCTCTGGATAAGCTGCTGCAGCTGCAAGCTGTTTGGAAGCAAGAAAATTTACTACCATTGGTCTTCACAAAGAGTACTTGTGCCCTGGGGTGTCTCACTATGACTTTTTTCAGTGAGAACTCATAAAAATGTAATCAGTGACAGCAGTTCTTTTGACCCTGGACAGCAGAACACACAGGCGGCGCTTGTTTCATATATATTTTTCAGGGCTCAGCAAACCTTGCCATCTCTTTGCTTCCCCAGGTAAATTTTGTCTCACCTTCTTCTGAGATGCAGCTGCCTAAAAAGCAGGATGGGTATGTGTTCCAAACACATTTCTCAATACATGGCAAACACTTCAAATAAGCAACAGAGAAACTACTTGGAGGACTTGGCAGAATCATTGCCTAGCTCTCTTTTGGTTTAACTTCACCTGTGGCCCAGCTCATGATGAGCAGACTCAATCTGGTAGAAGCCACATATTGACATTCAACATCAAGGTCAAGAGACTCTGAAAAAACCTACAGCATTTACATCAACACTTGGTTATGTAGTCCTAGGTTACTTTCTAATTATGTCTTATGTACCAATGTGTCAATCTACAAATACCAATTAGTGTCTTCTATAGATATAGTCATGATCTCCATCCTCAAATATAGGAAACGAGTTATTTAATTCTTTATACTTCCCAGCCTACACTCCACCGTGCTGAGCACTTAACAGAAAATTATAAAGTGATGAATTCTATCTCCAACAGTCCTACATCAATGAGCTAGTGGATCTCCTCGTATCACCTGTATTGGTGAGCATTCACTCCTGAGACATTGGATGAGGGTGATACCTCAGATGCTGGAAGGTGCCTGATAAGTCAGTAGGTTTCAAAACAACCTGCCCCCTTAGATATTTTTACCTGCTCAAACTCTTTCCCAACTCCATCCCTATGAATGAAGGTCAACATGCTGATGCAGCTAATTGTGGGGACACTAATAACTCAAAAACAGGTAGATCTGCTGTAAATCTCATCTGACATTTTCATTAAAACTCTTACTGAGTTTCAAACATCTGGGCTCCTACTCCTTTGGCAGAACTATCATGTGTAATTTAAATATGCAAAATGGGGGGAAACTCTATTACACAATAAAGTATTCCAAAATCTATGTTAAATGGTAGGGAATAAATGTGAGTCAGGAAGGGTCATGTGTGAACAGGGAAAGATGCATGTAAACGGAATAGTGCCATAAAATGTTAAAGGGCTAATGTTAGAAGTTCATCAAGTGAACACCAAGGATGCAAAGCAGGGAATTGTTCATTTTGCTTGAGGACAGTGATCTGGAAAGGCTACATAGATGAGGTGACATTTGATCTTCAACTTGAAAGGCTAACAGATTTTTGTTTGATGATGGGGTAGAGAAGAGACAAATTGTAAGGAAAGATGCAGCGGCAAAGTAGCAGAATCCACCAGGGGATCTGGAAGTCACTTTGCATGGCCAACGCAAAGGGGATAAGGAGGCACAGGGAGAAATAAAACTGGAAAGAAATGTAGGGCAAGATCATCAAGGGCTTGTAGTCTAGACTAAGGCGTTGGGCTGTTCTTTTGTAGGCAAATAGGAGGCATGGGAAAGTTTTTAAAACCACAGACACATAATTAGAGTTTTGTTATAAAAAGATTAACCTGGAAGCCGTATTGAGGAAAGATTGGAGGGGTAGACCCAGGAAGACATCTCACTCTCCTGCTTAAAATCTTCCAAAAGATTAAAATAAAATCCAAGCTTCTGATAATCATCCAGAAGGATCCCTCCTACTTCCATGTTGTGATGTACCACTGCCTTCTCAAGGGAATACTCAAAGGGCCACAGGGGCCTTTGTCAGCTCCTCAAACATGGCAAGTTCTTTCCACCTCAGGACCTTTGCTATTTCACTTGCCTAAAGTTCTTGCCCTTGGCTCTCCCTGTGACTCTTCCTTCTCAATCTTTATCAAAAGGACACTTATGTCCTTATCTCTTTAATGTATTATAAACATGTGATTCTTTTGTTTGCTTAATTATTGTCTTTAACTCCCTCAAATATCCTTCATGAGGGAAGTGGTCATCCTTGTCTTTTTCACCAACATAATCCTACTCCCTGAATTAATGAATGTAAGAATAAATGAATGATACACCAAACAAGAGATGCTAATGCCCCCAAACTAAGGCTGCAAATGGAAAGGAGGGGATGGGATAAAGAGATATGAAGCTCAAGAAGTGATCTGGCTTGATGACTAAATGGACGTGGGTGGTGAGAGAGAGAGGGAGGAATAAGAGTGACATTTAGTTTTCTGGCATGGGCAACTGACTGTATGGTTATCCTTTATAGAGACAGGAAATGCAGGAAAGAGATTTATGAGACGTAATCAATAAAGTTGGTTGTATATATTAAGTTTGGAACATTCAGAAGTAGGAGGTCAGGAAGCAATTAGCTATGGGAATCTAGAGTTAAAAAGAAAGATCCAAGCTACAGACACATATTTAGGAGTTGTCAACACATATGGTTGTTGAAGTCAAAGGAGAGGCATCAGTTAAATTGGGGACAGAAAGGGTACGAGTGTGAATGGAAGAACCAGGAGATGAGCACTGGTTCTAAGGACATGTCTCCATTTGGATAGAAGAGATGTCTGGCAGCCAAAACTGTGCAGGCCATTCTGACATTTCATGGGATGGTTGTCCCCACTGCAGGCTACGCAGGTGCCCATGCTGCCAGAACTCAAGAAAGAGCTTCTAGAGGGCCACGTGAGAGACCCCTTCCCTGGCCCAGCCTCTCTGAGAGAAGGATAAAAGGTTTCAATCAGCCAGCAGGCCAACCAAGGAATGAAGTTCAGAATGGTGTTTAACCTGCTGCTTTGAACATTTGGGCAGGAATTTTATCAGTAGTATGTGCACTTGAGACCAAGACCCAAGTCCTCAGTCTAAACAATATAGTTTTCTTTCTGAAGTCTACTCTGTGGGAGTACATTCTGTCAAAGTATATAGGCTTTTTTATATAATTTTCTATTTTACCTGTTTATTTGAATAAGATATATTTCAAATAACAATAGTTTAAACTCATTAACAAAGCATAGAGAATATAAATAATAATTTTCTAAAAACAACACTACAATGGGCTTTTCTTCCTTCTCAGCTTTTGTTTGTTTGTTTGTTTTTTCTCTATAGGCTCTTCTGTTTTTTCCTGCCTGAGGGCTTCATTCTCTCAGAGCAGCTTTCCCAACCAGCAATAGGTTGTCTCACCCTAACTTTGACACACACAGGAGGAGCTGGATTTATTTTCCTAGCTCTAATTTAAAATTTCCCAAATAAGCTGACTAATTGGTTAGACTTGCGTAACACTCTCATCTCTGAACAAATCAACTAAATCAGGTGGGTGGGATACTGCAATGGGTTCAGATTAGGGCAGGTATCCATTTGCAACCAACTGACCATACAGAAGAACATGCCACTTCCCTCTGGAACCAGAGTTGGAGAGGAAGGGGTATTTCTCAGGAGGGTAGTAGGAGGGGGAGGAGGCTTTCTCCAAAGATAAGGTGTTTACAAGTGTACTAGGCAGACTAAACGCTGTAACCAGTTCTCTATAACTGGTGATTATACAACAGCTTTCAAGATTTCCCTTCCTCCCACCTCCACCCCTCCCAACCCTTACACCAAATGCTCACAGGGTTTTTTCCCACATAGTTACTGGAGATCATCTTTGAAATCAGTATCTCTGATTGGAAATAATATAGTTACTATTTTCTGGAATTACTGAGCTTTGCACAAATTGTGCGGGTGAAAGGCACCTTTTTGCCAAAGTCATCTGAAGAGAAATGGGCGGAGGTGCTCTTTTCTTCATGAATTATTCCACCTGCAGTTTACATACACATTATTTTACTTCCCTTTTCACATCTGTTGCCTGGCTGGTCCCCCTGCCACCTGGTGCTGTCTATTATCCCTCCTTCCCTCCCCTTACTATTCGGGCCATCCTCTTTCCACAGGGCAACATGGGGCCCTCAGTAGCCCTGCCAGTGTGTCCACTTACTTGTAAGCAGTCACTGCTCCTACAATCTTGCCTATCAATCAGCTGGTCTAATCCTTTTATCTATGGAGGGAGAAAATGAGGCTAAATGATCCCATCTGACTTTTCCAAGGTCCTCCAGTATGCTAGTGGCAGAGTACAGTGGCAGCAGTGTTTTCCAGTCCCTAACTCAGTGATGTCTCCAGGAACTGGACAAAGCAACCAGCAAAAAAATAGAAACAGAGGTATACAGAGAACCACTAAAGTAGTTCCTCAGGCCCTTTGTCAGAAATCCCCCACCATCACGCTGCTCTTTTTACTCTTTTAAAATAAGTACGTCCCCTTTAGGGGCACGTGCATTGTAGGACCTCTCACCAAGACAGAACTGGCCGCTCCCTGCTTGCTCAGTTGATAGTTATCAAGCCCTACCGCGCTCAACGCTCAGCGCTCAGCGCAGAATGCAAACAAAACAAAACCAACTAACCAACCAACCATGTTAGTTATGGTTCCTAGCATCAGAAAGTTTTCAACCAATTTGAGAAGACAGGCCAAAAATATTTGATCAGGTTTAGGATACAAGGAATGGTAGAGACCAGGCTTCCCAATACTGCCCTTACTGTTCGCATCTTTCATCTTATAGAAAAGAAAACATAATAACTCTCGCCCCCCACCCCCCGCCCCGAGCTCTATAAAGATGCTCCCTAATCTCCTCTGTCTTTAGATAAATATTATAATTATTGTGGGAAAGGGCTAGGTATCTAGTGCCAGGAGTTCAGAGGACGATCCACCAACTGCACTCTGATTAGCCCCCTGCCTCGGGATAAGGGGGAGGTGGTCATCATTTGTCCCTCTTTTGACATGCAATGAACTGAGATCCTTTAGCCCTGGATAGAGGGAACTAGAACTCATAATGCCTTGTTTTGTCGACTTTCAAATTATTATTACCCAAGCAACAGATGCATACTTTTAAAAAATGCAAATAGTACTACAAGGCTTGTAACAAAAAATAGCTCCTTGCTTCAATTGCTGCCCTCACCTGAGAAGCACTTTAAACTCAGTTGTGTCTTCAGCTTTTTACCTTCTTAGTTTCATATATTATGCTTATGCTGCTAGTTTTTGCTTTTTCATTCTATGGAAATCTGATTATGGAATATGAGATTTTGGCTCTCTTTCTAATCACCCTCCTAGTTACATAACACTTTTTACCAAATCAATGTTTAATGTTTACAGTAGTATTTATGTAAACATTGTTCAGAGAAAAGCCATGTAGTACATTGTGATCACTTTTTATTTTCTATATAACTTTTTGTTTTTCCTGGAATTAATAACTGTTTTCTTAATTGTTGTTATTGTTATTTAATTGTTTTTTTATGTATCTGTCATTAATTCATCTTTCAACTTTATAAATTATAAAATTACAATTTAAAAAATAAAAATTCTTAATTTCATAATTAAGAATATAATTTTATAATTAATAAAAATTAAGAATTATAAAACATTTCCCAATGCTTTCAAACATATCAGGTGATCCCTCAGTTTTCTATTTTTTTCTTTGGGTATTTCCAAGATCCAGCAATCCTGAATTTCAGTCCTCCAGCTCTGATATGGACTGCATTTTCTCTAGGTGGGATGTACAACTATTATTCTGAAACTTCCCTCCAGCTTCATCCTGGAAATCTCCTCCATTTCTCTCCTGTGTTAGGCTAACATTTTTCAGAGAATTTCTAAGTTTGTCTGCTCCCTTGTTTTAGAGAAACACATCTTCCAGTAGCATTTTGAAAATGAGTGAATAGAAAATAAATTATTCGAGACAATGCATACCTAAAGAATACCTTTATTATTTCTTTGTGCTTGATTTATACTTTGGTTGGGTATAGAAGTGTAGGTTACAAATCATTTTTCTTTCTGAGGTTGTTTGAAAGCCTTGATTCTTTGTTCTTTAGATTCCAGTACTGCTATTCAGAAGTCTAATGTCTGATTCCTTGACATCTCTGAGTTTGACCTATTTCTTTCTTTCCAGAATTTTTTGGGATCTTTATCTCTAAAGTTCTGAAATTTCACAGTGATGAATCTTGATGTGGGTCTGTTTTTCATTCACTGAGTTGGGTACTCATTGGTTCTTTAAATTTGGAAACCAGTATAGTTTAGTTCTTGGATTCTATCATGAATTAGTTTTTCTGTTTTCTCTTTTTGCAACTTTTATATGGCAACTTTTATTTAACCTCCTAGGTTTGTATGCAATCGTTTTCATCTTTCTTACTTTCTAATTTTTTTGTTTTTCTGTTTTACTTTCTGGTAGATTTCCTTAACTTTATGTTTCTACCCTATTTAATTCTTTTCTGTCAACATACTTGTAATCTCCATGAGTTCTTTATTCTTCTCTTAATCCTCTCTCTCTCTTTAAAGAGTATTCTGGGTTTTTTTTAATGATCATTATTTTAAAAATGAATACAGTATATATTTTTTCCAATATGGCAGTAAGTTTTTTCACTCCTTTCATTGTCTCTGTTTCTTCCAAGTTCCTCCCATATTCTCTCATTTGTTTTTCTTGGTCTTTCTTTTATGCTGGAGGATTCTCTCAAGTAGTCGATGGTCCTTGAAGGATGCTTTCAAAAATTTGATTCAGGAAACATATTGAGAGAGAGCAAAGACTACACACTTGACCAGCAAGGAAAATGGGGCCAGGTTGAAGGTGGGACCAGCTATTAATTCTTTGATAAATTAATTAAAATATATGTACTGAATGTTCACTATATTCCAGGCACTGTTATAGGTAAAGGGGATGTAAAAATGAGAAAGACATTCAGAGAACAGTAGGGAAGAAAAACAGGTAGATACAACATAATGTGATAAGCATACTTAATGCTCAATAAACATGAATTTAGTGTTCATTGTATGTCAGGCACTATATTGGGCACTTTAATTTTATTTATTCTTTATAATAACATAGTGTTAGGCATTACTATACCCATTTTCACACAAGGAAACTACTAAAATATATGAGTACAAAAGTACTATGAAAACAGAGATGTGAGACCTCTCTTCAGTACCTCTTTGGCCGGGCACCCAGGGGCATGCTCTCCCTTGCTCAGTGGTACACAGTCCACAGCACTGAAGGTAGAGGCTCTGGCTGGCACAGTAGATCTTGCCTGGAACTTGCTCTTCATCCTTGGGCATCACCCGTTTTACCTCTTTCCTCCCAACTCCAAATCTAAGGATAGCATTTCAAGTAGGATCAGAGGAAGAAAACAAGTTCCACAGGTAATCAGTGTTTTTCAGCACTGTCTTCAGCATGTAAAGGACAAAGGGAAAACAAGTCATGAAAACCTTGAACTTAAACTGTCTCATATCACAGGAAACTCTTAGTTGTCCAGTCCTTTCTCGTTTTATTTTTTTCTACTTTCCTTTTTCTTGTCAATAACAAAAATTCCCCAGAGTATTGAGATAGTAGCTAAGAAATGGTCACAGTGACAGAGGGGATGAGAGAAGGGTAGAGATAGTGGGAGTCAGGTCTAGAGGGAATTTTTTCAAAAAGGCTAATCAGTTGTCCCCCAGAGAGAGATCAAGGTGATCACGTGGGTGAATTGGGGAGAGGGAAACACATATACACACACACACACACAACCCACTCTGAACTTAATCAGTTTTTAAAGTTGTCTTTGAAACAGGAACTTGCCTTGGGTCTCCTGAACCAAAGAGCACAGGCCTTGCCTTCCTCCTTCTGGCAGTCACCTTGTCCTCTGAAGCTATCTCCTTTGTGCAGAGACCTCTGATCTTCCACAGCTGGTGTGGGGTAAGTGGAGGCCGCAGGCCCACAGGGGCTCCCTGGAAGCTCCTTTCACTTTAGTTACCTAAGGATTAGGAAGAGAAGGTTCTTTGTATGAGTGGGAACCCAAACTTCTCATGTATTGAGAAAAGGAGGTGGGGGTGGGGTACTGACAAGCGATTTTGCCAAATTGCTGATGGAGTGGACTCGATCCAGAACAATTCCCAAGAGAGGTCCTCGCACACCCACAGGAAGACCAAAAAAAAGGCTTGAAATTCAAATTATTTTTGGTGCTTGGAAGATGAGAGGGGAGTAAGAGAGGGCAGTGCTAGTAAATAGAAACTGAAGGGGAAAGAAAAAAACAAAAGGCTTGGTTGTATTTTTCCTAAGGAATAGCATGGGAGAGCACCAAACATTATCAGAAATGTAGCTGGACTTGAATAATATTTTTTATTATATATCCCCAAGCTTGACTGTAAAGGAGAATATTCACAAATTTTATATATATTTGGTTTCTGCCCTGAAAGAAGTAGCTGCTGTCCCTCTCCTTTTTTCAGCCTCTATTTTTGAGGATAGAGATGTTTTGCCCACAATGTAGCTACATATTCTCTTCTCTGAAACCTGTGTCCTTGCCCTGGTTTCCTCCAAAGCTGTCTTCCTTTCATGAACGCTGTCCACCCTTTTTTTGGTTGTTTCTGTTTTAGATAAGAAGGATGGAAAAAATGTAGGGGGTGATATCAAGATGGACACCATGATGAGAAATGAGAAAGCAATAATTACATTTAAGAATTAGGTAGAGGGGGAAATGAAAGACCCTGTTTTCTGTTTGATTGTACTTTAGTCTTTCAAGGTCTGTTTTTTTCTCATCTCTTAAAAAGAATGATTTGGATTAGTTATGGTTGCCAGAGAGATACTGGACAGCCAGTTAAATTTGAATTTCAGATAAGCAGCATTAGAATAACCAAAAATATGACATTACAATTCTGAGTATTTGAGTTAGTTCTTAAATCACCTTACTCCAGTGATATTTAAATAGTAGGTACCCACAGGTTACAGAATTTTAAGGGAATCAATTTCCTGATCTGCCTGAGATGGAGTGAGAGCCAGTTCACACTGGGGTTCCTCTGTTCCTACCTCTCCTTCCACACTAGTCTTCTCTCATTTCTAAAAAAGGAAAGAAAGGCATTGCCTTGTTTGTAAAAAATCTCTGAGGCCAAGAGAAAGGACAATTAGAAATATTTGTATTCGTGTTGGGAATGCAGAAGCCTTTTATAACAGACACAAATCATTTAACAAGTTAGGAGGTTTCCAATTTATGGCTTTCCATAAAATTTGGAGAAAAATCTAATTAGGTTGACCACTGATAGATAATTACAATCACTTTTTAAAAATAGACTTTGCTTTTTAGAGCAGTTTTAGTTTGACAGCAAAATTGAGCAGGAAATACAATTTCCATATGTTCCCTACCTCCACACACACACAACCTCCCCATGGGATAATTTTGGAAGGAAGAGAAGATCTCTAAGTGATACCTGACCTATGACTCGAAGGAGTTCAAAAAATCGAATGACATTGTCAAATACAGCCCTTCTGAAAAACAAATTTCAAGTTCCCTAGCAATGGCCCCTCTCTGAAGCCATAGCCCAGAAATATGTCCCAGTTTTCCTTCAGCCCTGGACATTGTCATAACAAAGCTCATATGGCCCCATCTACTTGTTACTGTGAACAAGGTTTCTCAGTGCCTATGCTCATTAAAGTGTGAAATAAGGATAATACTGATGTTAAACCAGCTCTTTCTTACAATAAGTAATATTAATTGATGGATATTTGAACTACTTACACATATATGTAAATATATAGAAATACATTATATTTAAAAATCAATTATTTTTAAAAATCCTTAGCCATTTCAGTCATTAAGAGAATAATTTCCAATAATATTTTACTGTTATATGTTTTATGATCAATAAAATATATATTTATCTTGTTACTAATAATAGTAATAATGAAAGTCTCAAAGAAAATTTTAACCTGCATGTGCATTCTTATATCAGAAAATATAATAGGGCAATCAATAAAAGATTATCAAATAACAAATGATGTCATAAAAATATATGACATTTGAATACAATCTTTTAGGAGAAGTAGAACGTAAATATAGTTCAGGGAGAAAAGGGACTTATTTAACAGTCTGACTGTTAAAGAACTGCTTGTTTATTTTGAAAAAGGAACGATGGTGCCGAATTACTATGGTACTTAGATTTTATTGGAGACACTTAACAGTTTTATTTTAAAACATTCCATGTTAACAAGCTGCAGAATGCATCCTTTGCAACCATTCACACTTATGATTAAAAATTACAGATGTCAACTTAAAAATGTGCAAAGGGATATCTAGTTTTCCAGCATTTTTTAGGGGGTGTAGTAAAAAAAGTTTGAAGACCACTGCTTTATATCATCCTCTTACTGACATTTCTGCTCATAATATAATACTTATATTTCCAGATCCTTTGCAGCTTTGAACAGAAAAAATTGTAGGCATCATTCAACCTATAATCTGAGGTTTCTTCATCCAAAGTTCTTTCTTGCTTCCACTCTGAACTGGGTGGTAGCTACAGGGTCATGGTACAAGAGCTTAAATTGGAGAAACCAGAAATAAATCAGCCCTTAGACCTCACAACTGAACTATTTCAAGAATATGCAGTTACATTTCAGTGGCTGTGATTTGACTCATGGTGTACTCAGTAACATATAATTATGAGATGCATTCTAACGGACTTCTACTGTAATGCATGCTCATCACCTTCTGAATACAGGGGAGCCACTGCAGGGTTTTATGGTAACTAATTGAAATGATATAACTAACTGTGATGTGCACCCTGTCATAGGAAAATGACTTTCTCACATACTAGCTGAGGTTCTGGTGGAGTTTCTCCAAGTATTAAAAGCTTTCATTTTAAGGAAGGCAGAAAAATGGATGGAAGCAACCATATGCTCAAATGGAAGAGGAAATGGACATGGGGAAGATATATAATAGGCATTGTAGCAGTTGAGATAGAAAAATGAGGCACTGCTCTTCATATCAGAAATAAAAAATGTTAGTTCACCACAATTTAAGAATTGCCAGCCAATGTGTGAAACTACTTAACCAGTGTGTTGGGTTTGTAGGTAGTGATGTCGTAGTTAATCTAGGGGTCAGGAGGGGTATGTCTCACCATGAGTGATTTTTAAAAATAGATAACATCTATTTAAGCTTTAATTTTTTTCTTTAATTAAACCTTTATTTTGAGATAATTATAAATTCACATGCAGCTGTAAGAAATAATTCAGAGAGATCCTGTGCACCCTTTACCCAATTCCCCACAATAGTAGCATCTTGTAAACCATAGTACAATATCATAACCATGATATTGACACTGACGTAGCCAAGAGACAGAACATTTCTATCAGCAGAAGGGTCCTGTGTGGCCCTTGTACAGCCACCCACACTTCCCTGTTACACAACACCCTTCTTAACTCCTGGCAATTACTCAGCTGTTCTCATAATTTCTCAAAATTTCTATCATTTTGTCATTTCAAGAATGTTATATAAATGGAATCAATCATACAGTACATAACCTTTGGGACTGGCTTTTTTTTTTTCACTCAGCATAATTCTCTAAATAGTCATTCCAGTTGTGTGTATCGATAGTTCATTCCTTTCTATTGCTGAATAGTATTACATGGTATGGATCCACTACAATTTATTTAATTGTTCACCAGTTGAAGGACATCTAGGTTGTATCAAGTTCTAGCTATTATCAATAAAGCTGTAACAAACATTCATGTACACATATTTGTGTGAATTTAAGTCTTCATTTTCTTCTGGGATAAATGCCCAGAGTGTAATTGCTGAGTCTTACGATAGTTGCATGTTTAGTTTTTAAAAAAACACTGTCAAACTATTTTCCAGAAGGGCTGTACCATCTTATATTCCAACAGCAATATACCATGATCCACTTCTCTTCATCCTTACCCACATATGACATTGTCATTATTTTTTATTTTAGCCATTCTGATAGGTGTGTAGTAATATCTCATTGTGATTTTTCTCATTGTGGTACAATATTTCTTTTTATCTTTTGATTTTTTCCCCCATTTTTATTGACATATAATATTTTATTAATTTAAGATGTATAAAATAATTATTTTGTAATGTATGCATTATAAAATTATCACAATAAGTTAACCTCCATCACCTCATACAGTTATAGTTTTTTTCCTGTGAGGAGAACTATTAAGATCTACTCTCCTAGCAATTTTCAAATATATAATACAGTATTGTTAGCTATAGTTACCATACTGTACATTACATTCAAAGAACTTATGTATATTATAACTTATGCATATGGCAACCACCAGTTTGTCCTGTTTCTATTTTTTTTGAAGATTCTACTTATTAGTGAGATCATACAGTATTTGACTTTCTTTGTCTGACTTACCTCACTTAGTATAAAGCCCTCAACTTCCATCCATGTTGTCACAAATTATAGAATTTCCTTCTTTTTTATGGCTGAATATATATATATATATATATATATATATATATATATATATATATATATATATATATTAACTTATCCATTGATGGACACTTAATGAACACCTAGGTTATTTCCATGTCTTGGCTATTGTGAATAATGCTGTAATGAACATGCAGATGCAGATATTCTCTTTGAGATAATAATTTTGTTTCCTTCAGATATATACCCAGAAGTGGAATTGCTGGATTATATGGTAGTTCTGAGGAAACTCCTTACTGTTTTCCATAGTGGCTGTACCAATTTACATTCCTACCAACAGTGCACAAAAGTTCCCTTTTCTCCACATTCTCACCAACACTTATCTCTTGTCTTTTTGATAACGACCACTCTAACAGATGTGAGGTGATATCTCACTATGGTTTTAATGTGCATTTCCCTGATGATTAGGAATGTTGAGTATCTTTTCATATAACTGTTGACCATTTGTATGTTTTCTTTGGAAAAATTTCTATTCAATTTCTCTGACCATTTTTAAATCAAATTGTTTGTTTTTTTGTTATTGAGTTACATGAATTCTATACATAGTTTGGATATGAATCCCTTATCAGATATATGATTTGCAAGTAGTTTCTCCCATTCTATAGGTTGCCTTTTCATTTTGTTGACTATTTCCTTTGCTGTGCAAAAGCTTTTTAGTTTGATGTAGTCCCACTAGTGCTTTTGTTGACTTTCCATTTGGTGTCAAATCCAAGAAATCATTCTCAAGACCAATGTCAAGGGACTTATCTACTATGTATTCTTCTAGGAGTTTTATGATTTCGGGTCTTCAATATTTTTAATTTAAACAGTTTTCACATACTTAATCTGTAAAGTTGTTTAAAATAATGAAAAACTTTTTATTATTAAACAAAATATACATAATGTATAAATATAATATTTAAAAAATATAAAAGAGGGTGAGTGAATCCTAAGGCTCCTCTTACTACCTCAGAGGTGATCTCCTCCTCAGAGGCCTCTACTCCTACCGGTAAACCACATGAACATTTTCACCTAAAATTATTAAACACACATACTTACAAGTTGATTATCTCTGGAGAAGAAAACAGTGTTTGGGAGACATGAGTGGGATAAATACTTGTTCTTACTCTTTTGTGCCTTTTGAACTTTGTACTGTGTGCATGTTTTTTTCTATTAGCAAAACAATAGAAAGATGTAAATCTATCTGTTCAAATATCCTTTTTGCTTTTCTTGGTTTTGTAATAATCAGCTTGTATTGAGAACCACTGATGTAAAGGTTAACCCACTTCACTGACTACCATAGGCATCTCTTGGAATAAACTGGATGGAGTTTATTCCAGCTAACAACTTTGACTATGTTCACCCATAAATATTTACTAATAGTAGTGCCCATGTAGGCTCAGAGCTGAGGAAATGAATTATGTAACTAGTCTAAGCAAAAAAATAAAGTTAACTATACTACTAAAACATGGTCATGGATTCAAAGCTAAGGTATCTATTCATTCTCTGATTCCACAGGCCCAGCTCTTCCCAAATAACCACAGGGCATCACTGGGGATGCTGGAATCCTATCAGTGCACTGTACTTATTCAAAATGATGGAAAAACAGTGCCATCAGCATGAATCAATAGGAATGGTGCATTTAGCCACCAGACTGTTATTTCTGGAACCAGGCTGTGCATTCAGTTTTGAGGTTTATATTAGTGTCATATTTAGCAGGATAGTAATGTTTTCCAAACTTTGTTACTAGAAAATAATTTTGGCATGTATATGTAATATATGTATATATGTATGTGTGTGTATGTGTATAAAAATAGTATAAAAAGTATAAAAAATAAAAAAAAACAATACTATAGAATGGCTGTCTTAAACAACAAATTTATTTTCTCACAGTTCTGGAGGCTGGAAGTCTAAGATCAGGTTGCCAGCATGGTTGGATTGTGGTGAGAGTGCTCTTCTTGTCTTGCAGATGGCTGCCTCCTTGCTGTATAGTTCACATGGCCTTTCCTCAGTACCTATGGGGAGAGGGGAGATCTTTTCCTCTCATAAGGCCAGCAATCCTATTAGATTAGAATCCCACCCTTATGATCTCATTTAACCTTAATTACCTCCTAAAAGCCCTATCTGCAAATGCAGTCTCATTGCCAGTTAGGCAATGAGCATGATTGTAGCATGATTTTGGAAGGGAGGGACATAATTCAGTGAGTGTGTGTGTGTGTGTGTGTGTGTGTGTGTGTGTGTGTGCGCATGTACGCACAGGCACACACACACAATTTATATTTTACAAGTTTTATATATAAACTTCCAGGTGTTCCACCAAATTTTTATCTCTTTTGATTTTACTTTATTACTGTCCTGTATTTCTGTTTTCCTTGCCTTATAAACAAAATTGCCAAGGTTTCTTCCACTCTCCATATTTTTTATTCTTAAGGCTCTGAGAATTTGAGTTAAGAGAGAACCCCGAGTGTTAAACAGAGATCATTGAACCAGGATTCAGAACTCATGGATTCAACTCATGACTAGCTATGTGATTCTGAGGCTGTATCTCTATCCTTAAAACCTAAATCACTTCATGTGTAAAATGGCAAATAAAATTCAAAGATTTTAGTGCAAAGGTATGATATGATACTGATTCTTTAAATTTAACAGACATTCACTGTACTTACCATGTGCCCTAAAAACATTAACTTGCTCAATCTCAACAACAATAGTATGAAATAGGTTACCTGTTATCACCACCTTACATGTTTTATAGAAACAAAAGAAGTAAAGTAACATGTCCACAGCTATACAAATAATTAGTGATAGAGTTAGGAGTCAAACCCTGGCAGCTTGGCGCTAGAGTTGTTACTATACAGTCACTACGAAACTGCTTAATCACTTCTAAATGTGTCACTTCCTTGCTCAAAACCTTCATTGGCTCTTGATGCCTAAAGCATATAAGCACAATTCATTAGCTTAGCAACAAAGAAACACCAGCTACCTGTTTCCTTGTTTTGTTCCTCGTTAAAATCCATGGGGAACATGCTTAACTGGACCAGTCACACTTAACTTGAATGGATCCATGCCTCCCTGCTTTGCTTTCGACAATCTACCTATTCTCACCCACTTCTCAACCTCCTATATCTTACCATTCCTTTAAGGTCCTTTCAAAGTGCCATCTCCTTCACACATTTTCTCCTGCACCTTTCAATCCCAGCTTGTTGTGATTTCCCATGGAATTTGATCTTTTCTCATCTCTCTGGATGTATCGTGGCTTTTATGACAGTTATTTTTATATATGTTATATTCTCTCCTTATTAAATGATGCCCTCAAGAGAGGGCTGCAATACGCTTTCTCATAGAGCTTTTACATTTTTTATTAAAAATTTAAATTATTATTGTTCTTCTCTCATAACTAAATGTATGCATCTTTATTGCAAAAACATTACAGAAATACATCTCTTAGAAAGTGAGATTCCTTGTTATAGCCCTCCCTTCTCTGCCCTTAGGGAACTGTGGTTAATAGTTTGGAATGTAGTCTTCTAGACTTTTTTCATGTAATAAATACATACAATTTTTATTTATGGAAATAGGAGTATACTATACAAACTGCTCTGTGCTTTTTTCTACTTAAAATATTTAGTATTTTTCATATAGAGATATGTCCCCTACTTTTTTAACAGTTATGTAGTATAAGACTATATGGTATACCAATATATATCTGTTCAAGCCTTTGTTGAGGAGCATGAGTACGATTTCCTATTTTCACCATTATGAACAATGCTGTAGTGAGTGTGTATATATTTCATATGTGTGTGTGTGTATACATATATATATACACTCCATCTATATCTCCAGATGACTTTGTGTAGGGCATATACTTGTACATAAAATTGCTAGGTCAAATGGAATGGAGATTCTAAATGAAGATAATTATCAAAAATATGGAAAGGAGTTTTGGTTTATTTCTTTCTGTATCTTTAATAAACTCCATGGGTAAGAGGGCAGATTGCAGAGGTTTGTATCTAGGCTTGGTCCCTGTGTCTTAGTCACCTCATCTATAAAATGGGTCAATAAGAGTACTTTGCTTCTAATGTTGTAAGACTTGAAAGAAATAATACATATAAAGCAATTAGCATTAAGTATCTAGAATATAAGTAAATGTAAGCTATGGAAGGAAACATGGTACAAGTTCTGATAATTATTTGTTGAATGAATAGCACTGATTAGAAAATAGCAGTTTGAGTAATCTTTCTGGGAATGAACAGTACTTTGCTATTGAAATCAGTAGCAACTATTTATAAAATGGCCAGCTAGCATTAGAGGCGCAATGTGTGGCCTTGGACCAATTTATCTCTGGGCAATATTAACTGGCTTGAACCAGGATCAACCAATGACCTTGGCCTCTGCAGTCCCACACTTTTTCCAACAGAACTGGCCACAGCTGCAGCCTGGTACCTTATACAATGGGTATCTCTAAGGACAGAGAATGATGCAGTTCCCTGGAGGGCACCCTGGCTCACCACTGAAGGTTATCCAGTCACCCAGCCATTGACATTAAAAATTAATAGAATGTGCATAAATAAATCGCTAGAGTAAAAGGCTTTCTGTTTAGATTCTTAGATTCTGGGCCTGAAGCTTCCATCTTCATGGAAGAGTTTCTACATCAATATGAGAAGATTCTGGGTGTAGTCAACCCTGAGTTCTAGAACCAATTCTGCCACTAACTAGCTGCAAAACCTTGAACAAATTGTTGAACCTTATTTTGCACTAATGCAACGAGGGGACTGAAATAGCTGATGTGAAAGGCACTTTTTGACAGTCCTTTCCCTACAGGTAGTCATATTTTCAGACATCAAGGCTGTTTATTGTACTAAAAAGAAACCTAATGCATAAAATCAGGCAATGGGAATACTTTAAAAATGTGTCAGTCATGAGATGGCAAAAGGACTCAGTTGACACCTACTCTGTGGTGCCCACTACAGGAAGAGGTAGCAGGAGGTCCTCTAAGGAAGCACCCAGAAATCCAGGGATAAGGAAGTGGAATCAGGGCAGAAATTGCAGTTTAACTGGGGCCAGATCCTGGCCAAGAGCAAATGTGGCAGAAAATGGGGCTCCTAGTGAAGTACGAGCCTAAAATACACTGAAGACCCTTGCCCTAGCCCAACATGTTCTTGCCCTCCATGAGTGGCATCAAATTGTACCCATCTTCTCAAGCCCATCTCTAAGCCCACCTCCCTCTTGAGAATCCACCTCTACCCCACAGACAGACATATTGCTCCTCTAAAGGCTGACAGTACTCACTCTGAATGAAAGTGCCATTCATTCTCATGGCACTTCCAGAAGGAATATAAAGCTGCCTTGACTTTCCAGTGACACTTGCATCCTCTTAATGAGACCCAAACCCTTCAGCTCCTCTTTGCCTCCCAGGCATCCAGTACGGTAGTGCTCAGAAAATATTTGTGGCTCTGTGATTAAGTTACTCAGGCAGGCCCAACAGGGAGTAGAGTATTACGGTTTTAATATGAACCATAGCATGAAATCTGAGACTTTGGCATCACTGCTCCCACTGGAAACCGTCAGTTCCAATAGGATTTGCTTGGAGTTGAGAGGATTTTTGTTTTTCATGCTGAAAACCATAATCTAATTTTTAAATTAAAAAAAACATTTACATAGCACCTTCTTCATTTTTGACAGTCATCTAAGCACTACAAATGTTAACTCATTTACTCTTCATAATGATGTAGATGTAGAAACTGAGGCACAGAAAGGCTAAGTCACTTGCCCAGGGACCAAAGCTAGTAAGTGGCAGAGGTGGGATTCATATCCAGGCCACCTGTTCCAGAGAACATGCTCTTCAAGATGCTATGCTGCCTGAAATTTATGAGTGGTAAAAATCTTCATGAGCAGAAAAAAAAGAAAAATTGACGTTGATGTATTTATTTCAAAGGAAATGCTTTTTTATTTTTTCTTTTGTCCCCCTTTCCTTCCTCATTCAAAGCAAAATGTTCTGAAGCAAACAGCCTTTTTTCACACCTGAGGCAGCAGGGTGGCTCTTTTTTGCTTTGGCAATCAAAATGGAAGAGGAAACGTGTGTGGTTTCATCACTGGTGCTTTCGGGGTGTGTGCTGCGTGCTGTCCTGCCTCCCTCCTGGCTCATCTGGCTCGGACTCTTACCCCAGGCTTGTTGCCTCAGGTCCTGGAGACTTTCCCCAACAATAGTGGGATGAGGACTCGCTTTTCTGTCACTCCAGAATATCCAGTCCCTGTCTTAGATCCCCAAGGATCTTCTTTTACCCCTCTCTTCCTCAAAGTCTGGTAGGAGTCAGACCTTAATAACTACATTTGCATCAGAATCCCCAGAAAACGCATCTCACAGATCCTCCATTTCAGGACGAAGCCACTACATTTCTATGTTGGATGTTGATTGCCTGACTTTATGTATATTTAAACGTCTATCTCCTCACGTGGGAGGCCGGCTTCAGAACCTGACAGACCTGCCATTGATTAACTGTGGAACCCAGGGCACATTTCTTCACATCTCTGAGTCTCGGTTTCCTCATCGTGAACGAGATGGATACCCATAGGGCTGCTCTGTGGATCAAATGAGATAACGCAGAGGCTGCACCGGCACACAGAAGTTCTCTTAGGTTCTCCTTGGCAATATTTGCTTAATGCATGCTTGTCTGTTTCCCATTTTTTTTTTTTTTTCTAGAATAGCCTCCCGCTCTGAGGGCAGGAAGGGCCATACACTTTGCGCCATACTGTGAAAATGTCCCGCACCCCCTGTTAGAACATCCTGCCCCACTGGGCTCCTCGAGCACATTCATGACAACCCTGGGGAATCTGCGCTTCTTCTTTTGACCCTAATCCTATACCTAACTCCGCAGCTTCCGAAAGGCAAATGCTCAGGATCCAAGGGAGGCCCGGCTGAAGTCTCTGGGTGAGGCTTAGGGAAGAAGAAACCGGGATAAAGCTGGAGTCGGTACTCTGGCTCGCCTCCCTCCTTCGAGGATGCCTTCGGCCCCCGGCTCTTTTCCCGCTGCGGACACCTGCTGCCCGGGGCTCGGCGTCAGAGGCACGGCGCCCCCCACCCCCCTCCGGCCCGGGTGCCACCTGCGCCGCGGCAGACGCCCGAGAGATGGTCGGGGGCCACCTCCCGGGCGCCCGCCCCGCCTCCTCAGCGCAGCCCGCCGCACCCGGCCGCGCCCCCTCCCACCCCGCTGCGCCCCGGCACCCCTCTCCTCCCCCAGCGGGCTCGGCGGAGCATTGTACTCACATCCGGGGCTGGGTTCTGCTTTAATGTGAAACGTAATTAACCCGGAAAAAAGAGCCGAGAGACAAGAGAGAAGGAGGGGGCGGGGTGGGGGGAGAAGAGCGAGAGGAGCGAGAGGCACTGAGAGTTTGGCCGCGAGATAAAGAAATCCCCCGAGAGCGCCGGCCCCGCGGGTCGGAGGGGCGCGTGCTACCCCGATGTAACCCCCGCACCCTGCCCGAGCCCCGGCCTCTGCACGGCGGGGTAAGTTGGGTTCCCTCGCGGGCCCGGGAGCAGAGAGGTGCAGAGGGGCGCGCGGGGGCAGGCTCTGGCTGGGGAATTCGGGGGCGCGCAGGCGGGGCTGGGTGCGCCTGCCCTGCCGGCCACCGCTGCAGTGGGGGTCGCCGAAGCCCCTGGCTCCCTCCTCTAGCCGGGGGAAAGCCCGGAGGGCAGCCCCTCCTCCACACTGCTGGAGCGTCTGGGGTGGCCAAGGTCGCCACCGCCAGGGGTCGGGCTGCGGGGGTGGGGCCGCAGAGAGGGTGGGGGCGGGTGTTCTGCTGAGCTGCATTTTCTCACGTTTGCAGCGGCGAAACTTCTCTGCGGGTTCTGGCGCTTGGGGCAGTGGCCCCGCAACGACTGCCCGGGCTGCGGGTAGGGCAGGAGGAGAGCAGAGAACGTTCAGGCAAGTCTCTTGGGCACGGATTGGGCCGTGGAGACTCAACTCTTTTCCCCAATTACCTTATTACACGACAGGCCTAGTATGCTTCCGTAGGGAGATCTCTCCTTTGGGTCAACCTGGGCCCTCAGGCTTCTGGAACTCTAGGCTACGTGGGGGTGACTTGAAGGAAAACTTCGAAAATGCAGGTTCGGTGCCAGATTTGGAATGCACCTCGAGGGGAGCTGTAGGTCTCTCTCACCAACTTCTTCATCACCTTATTCGCTTCCCTTTTCTACTCCAGTTCTCTCCAGTTCTGAAGACTGTTATTTCATCAAATTAAAAAAAAAAAAAAAAGGAAAGGGGATAAAAGAGGCCTTGTAAGGAAGGAAAATTGTCCAGGCATGTCCTCCACTTCAGCCTTACACAGATCCTTCCTTAGGCTAGCCCAGCCCCCAAAGCCTTTCTGCCTGGGATTTCCTTCCTTCTTGATGAGTGTGGGTTCAAGCTGTGTTTTCCCCTTCTAATTCCTCCCACCCCTCCTTTCTTTAGGACTGAAAATAGGTTTTTTTTTCATAGGAGAGTTAGAAGAGGGAAGGGGAAAGCATTCTAAGAGGACCGCCAGCTGTGGCTCTTGGAGGCATCTCAGCCTGCTGAGTGATGGTTGCACTTGGGCTGAAGTTCCAAAATTATACTCATGTTGTTCTTAATATATCTAAATTAATCCCCTTTTTCTTCCTTTCTGGAACTTCATGATTTTTCTTTGTTTGGTGGCAGAGCCTTCAGAAACAGTAAAGCCAAAGATCTTGAAAGAATAGAAATGTTTGTTTTCTATTTTATTTACATTCAGTTGACATATATTGGTTATAAGGACATGAAAGGCAGTGAGCAAAATGCAGCCTCTGTCTTTAGGGAGCTTCCAGTCTTTAGCTTCCTAGAACACAAAGCCAATTGCTTAAATAAAGATCGGTATGCTTTGAGTAACCAGAGGAGGCTTTTAAAAAGCATTATTATCATTTCAGATACTAGCTTTCTTTGTTGTGTGCCACTTGAAGGCAGATGACTTTTGTCATAGTGAAAGTCTAGTTTGTAGTCTAGACTCTGTGGCTAGCCCAATGTATGATATCTACTAGGTGCTGAGTAAATGTTTGTTGAGTGAATGAATGACTGCAAGCATATGAATCGTTTGCACCTTTGCAAATGAAAGGGAAAAGAGCAGTGTGGCAGTGCCTCTGGCCTGTATAAATTCAGTCTACCAAGCTGGTTCATGACTGTTTACTCTGCATGTTCCTTTAGACCTAAGTCATATGCCTTATTTGTAAGCCCCACTTTTTATAAAGTGTGGCACTCATTGTGGAGTTCTAGCTAGCTGATGATGGGAGCCTTGCTCACTTCACAGATGGGTAATCACCTAGGTATTGACTTGGAAACCACCTGCTCTTTGGTGTAGAGTTTGCAAAACGTTCTTTTCTCCTGTAGGTGCTTTCTTCTCTCTTCTGTATAAGGAAGTAGGGTCTGCGAATTGCATCATGCCATCATAGGGAGCTGAACTGTATTATATTTGATATTTTACTGAAGTTAAAGTAAATCCTGAAGACATGCAGATTTTGGTTGGTGCCTGCCAATGGATAGATTCTGCAAAAGTGGGAATGGAGATGCATCAGCCCCCTGCAGAACAGCCCTCTTACAGGCTTGCTGGGTGCTTGCTGAAAGTTCTGGAACACTAGGAAGACCTGAACAGCAGGAACAAAGTCTTCATTGTGCACATCCACCTGGAACTTCATTGATTTCCTGTCTTATTCTTGGAGCAGGTGGTTATACCCTGTTAAAAGGCTAGAATACCTCATATTATATATTGCTGTGGACCACAGTACAGTAAGTATTTCTTCTGATTCCTTGAAACTACTAGGGTGTTGTTTACTTTGTCCAATATACTCCTAGAGCTTGGAAAAGATGATCTGGGAGCTGGAACATTATGCCTCTTCTCTCTTCCCACCATGAGGAGTTTGGGTTGTCTTACTTTCAGTTTTCCATCTGCCTTAGTGAGCTGAATAGGACTCCGGCAATCTAATCTATTAGGCTTTGCAAGGGAAGGAAGCAGAGCAAATATAGTGTGACAGCCTATGGGAAGAGGAGAATTCTAACCCTGCCCAATATAAGCCCATCATTGAGCCAGGGAATTGGACTGGGTGGGGAGATAGTGCAGCTGAGAGGTGAGAAGGATGTGGTCCCTTTCTTCCCTTTGTGAAGAGGCCTGTGCATGGTGCATCGGGACTCTAATTGGAAGACTCCCCTTCGACTTTTATTCTAAATCTTGAGTTACTCTGTTCTCCCCTCCTCTGGTCCCTTCTGTTAAAACCTGTCCAATCTTTTGGGCTTTATAACTTCTTTCTGAAAACTCCTTCCCTGCCCTGGCCTCCATTGATTGAGTGACTTGCAGAGGATTAAAGGCTGGATTGGGCTCTCTCACCATGGAAGTCCCAGCCCTACTAGTGTGGGAGCTCCTGACACTGCCCACTGTGGGCAAAAGACTTTCAGGTTTGGGCTTGTGGTGTGCCTTTCTGCCCATAGAGTCTGGCAAGCTGAGATAAAGAGAGTGGGAAGCTAGGTCTGCTTGTCCTTAATGCTCCTGGGAAACACTACAGTTAAAATGCAAAGGCTGGTACTGCCTATTCCATCAGCTTAAGACTCAAATTTGACCATTCACTTGCAAAGTGGCTCTCTGCTTTTGTGATGCTCAGAGCTGGAGGTATCTGGGTTCTGTTAACAATCAGGGTAGCCTGTCCAAGGTGGAGTCTGTTGATCTCTTGGATTTTTTAAAACCTCTTAGAGATTTTTAGAGATGTAAAATATGATGGTTCTTGGAGTAGAGGCAAGAGTAAGCGAAATTTATGCCTTTCCTTATGAGGGATCCCAGTGTTACAGCCTTTCCATTGATATTTGCTTATTGATATTTGAGGGGTAGAGATGGGCCCTGCAGATGCCTGCCCTATTTTGAGCAGCTTTGTTATAGTCATAATCATATACTACTTGTTAGGCACCACCCACCCAACCACCCCTCCCCACTACACACACCTTAACATTTGCCCAGTGCTTACTCTTTACCAGATCTCCTGTTAAGTACTTTTCACACATTATTTCATTTAATCCTCACAGCAAACTTTGAAGTAGGTACAGTGATTCTCTCCATTTTGCAAATGAGATTAGAAGAGTTCAGCTGCCTGCCTAATTCTACAATCCATGCTCTTTCACTTCACTGTACAACATTGATGGGTAGCTAAAATCAGCATACCCATTTTCATGGTCATCTTCTTGCAAGAGTTGCATCAAAAGCACTCGTACTGATTACTGTCACTTGCACATCTTCCTTCCCTAAGTCCATGGCTGTGAGCACATGCCTTTAGACAGATACACTTAGGCCATTTACACTTTCCCCTGGCACTTCCCAAAAGGCTAATAGAGAGGAGAAATAATGATGTTTTCATTCTACTGCCCAAGTTTCAGTGGCTGACACGGTTAAGTTTCAAATGAAGATTATAGCTCCCAGACTCCTATGTAACTATTACTAAGAAGTCCCGCAGTGAAACTGAATTCATTGTGTCTTCTAAGTGGAGAGACTTTGATGATTCCGTAAGGTGGAGATCTCAGTTTTTACAGATTGTGTAAACCCAGTGTGGCAGCTCACCTGAACTGGTGATTAGTCTGGTGGAGGTGGTCTAAGGAGCCTTGAGCCATGGCAGGCCTTTGTTTCCTACCCGTTCCAATGACCATATTTTCTCTGAACTTAGATGAGGCTGCTGTTAAGAAAGGTCATGAGTATTTAAAATATTTTGTTATTTTTGGTGCCTTCATTGCAGTGGTATCAGTGTTCAGTTACTCCTGCCATTGCCACAATATTTTTTCCCTTAAAAATTTCTCGAGTATCTCCATTCAAAGTTATGGGGCCCAGTGGGGATCGGGCTGTCCTTGTCAAGGAGGAGTCTTCCGTTAACCGCCCTGTTGCTGTAGATGTTTGCATGCCTCACCCTGCTCTTCCACTGGGAACATTTTCTTAGCACATTCCCTTCTGTCTCACATTATTCTCCTGCCTTAGATTATTTGGAGTTTGCTCTGATGACATTTTCAAAATGCAATGATATTGTAACAGTAGGAAGTAGCTGCTCTCATACTTCCTAAGTTATCATCTTTGGCTCATTCTCAGGGATGTGTTCTAAAATAGTTGTGCTTGTGTTTTTTTGTTCCTCTGGTTTTTATTGAACCTTTGGTATTGTTGAGGTTCTGAAATACACACCTGCAGTTTAAACATAGGTGAGTGCTCTGTTTACATGGCCTGTGCATATTCTAGCAATAGTTGAATGCCAGCTCTTAATTAACCTCCACTCCCTAGTTCCTGTCTGCTGTATTACAGTCCTTGCTGAGACCTCTGATGTCATTTTCCGATAAACTTTATCCTGTAGAAATTTAGTAATTTTATGTTGGTATCCCTCTTGCTCACTGGCTGATGCTGCTCTCCATCTCCCACCCTAGGAGTGGGTAATAAGATAGGAATTGCACCTACTATATGCCCCACTACATGACAAAAGTGCCATCCTGACTTTTCTGGAATAAAATCTCTAAAATTCCTTGTCCTGCCAACAGAGTAATATGAAAGAAAAATCTCTAAATTTAATAAATTAATTAAACATTTTTTGATCTGTCCGAGGTTATAGTGGATTGCTTCATAATGGGGCCCGCGTCATTTAAGGCTTTATCTCTGTTGTTGCTTTCTTTCATTTTTATATACCTCAAAAATGTCAGAATGGCCAGGCAGATGTATCTACCTTATCTTAATCTATTCTTTTCTGTATCTCCAAACTACACTGAGATCTTAAAAATCAAGATCTCCAGTACAGCAAACTACAGCTTTCATGACAGTGCTATAGCTTTTCTTTTCTTTCTTTCTTTTTTAAACCTACTTTTCCACCTCTTCATTTATCTATCTAGGCATTTATTTTAAAAATGTCAATCCCATCTCCTAAGTTTCAGGAAGGAAAATTTCATTGGTGGTTTTTATCAGGGCCCCCTTCCTTTTCCCAGGGTGCTGGGCTTGGCGTGGCATCAACTTGGGTGTGAATACTCAGCCCCAAGGATGGGAGCTCTTCTTAGGAAGACCAGGTAGTAAGGAACCAAACCTGCAGGGGAAAGAATGAGCCTTTCTAAGATGATGTTGCAATAGACGGTAAGACACCCAACTAGAATGGAGGATGCCAAAGCTCTCTGGGTAGGTACCTGGCTCTTGGGCAGCTGTGGTGGGTGGGATATTGCTTTATTAGATTTAAGACTTTGACACACCAAAGAAGTCCCAAGAGACCTATAATTTAGGCAAGTTTTTGCTTGTTTGTGAACTCTGGGGACTTGAGAAATATATTTTCAGCTTCAAAATTTATATGCTGCGGATTGAGGTGTGTATGGAGTTAAATAGCTTTCCTTCCTGCTAAATAAAGTAACATTTCCCTGTAGAAAATTTGGGAAATAAGCTAATATATAGAAGTAAGTAAAATTCACCAATAACCCATAATTACTAACTGTTAATATTTTGGTGTCTGTATGTCTTTTTCTAAATATAGAAATACAAAAATAGTATTTAAGGGGTTGAGATCATATTACATCTTATCAGTATATGGGGAGTTTCTCCCTAATTCATGAAAAATTACTTGAAACATAATTTTTAAGTGATTGTATAACATTTCCTTAGGCAAATGTCCCATAATCTATTTAACTCCCTAATCATTGGGATGTTCAGGGCATTTCCAACTTTTTGTTATTATAAATTCTATTGCAGTTCCTATCTTTTTAATCTTTATTTGCATCTTTGTTTATTTACTTGGATAGAATCCTAGAAGTCAAATTACTGGGTCAAAGGGTATAAACATTTTTAGCTCTCTTGTTACATATTGCCAAATTGCTTTCCAGAAAGGTTCCTACTCTTGTCCCGGGTGTATAAGAATCTTAGGAAAACTGTTCAAGTAGATGACACTTGTTTCAAGCAGCAATCTTGTCTTTTTTACCTCTCTACTGCCTCTGTCTTTCATCTGACTATGTTCTACTTTCTTACGGTCTTGGTGTCAGATATTTTTTGTATATTATGAGCCTGATAAGATGTCAGTTGCTTCAGTTCCTAGGGGACAATTTTATTCTTAGCTTGAATCTCTTCCAATGATGGAATCTGAGGCATTGAAATGGACAGTTGAGATATTTTGGACAAAGAAGTCTCAGGCTAAGGTAGGCAGCCACTGAGTCTTTTTTTCTCGTGAGTTCTATCTGGTCTACTGGCAGATGTTGGCCAGGAATCTGAGTTTAATTGACATTTAAATTAAATGCTGCTGATCAATGGGTAACTCCATGCAAATTTACTTTTTTTCTCTAAAGTTTCATTTTTATACAAATTAAGTAATATATTTTCATTTGCAATACATACTTAGGAATTTATATAGTAGAGAAATCTCAATCATATAAAGCTTCCCTCTTTTCCATTTTACTTTAAATTAAAATACATTATTTAGTTATTTGTATTATATGAGGCCATGTTTTGGTTTGGTGTGTGTGTGTGTGTGTGTGTGTGTGTGTGTGTGTGTGAGAGAGAGAGAGAGAGAGAGAGAGAGAGAGAAAGAGTGAGAGAGGAGATAGATAGATAGAGAGAGATATTGAGAGAGATTGAGAGATTAATAGATACTGTGTGCACACATCATTTTGATTTTTATTTAACAAAGTCCAGGAAGGAAGATGAAGTAGAAAACAAACATGAAAAAATATTCAGCCTCACTAGGCATCATTATATATTTAAAACTAACAACAGTTTAAAATAATGAGAACATTCAAATGTGTGTAAGAATATAGCAATGGTAATAATATATTGCTGGCTTCAATGAAAACAAAATATTTTTGGAAACCAATTTTGTAATAGGTCTGAAGAATTGTAAAGGATCATAAGCTATGATCTAGTGTAGTATTACTTGAGATTTATGCTATTTCCATGTAAAAGAAAATATAAATTTCAGCATTATGTGTAATAGTGAAAAATGGGATATAATCTGTCTAACCAGAGAAAAATGGTTAAATAAATTATAGTAAATCCAGTCCAGTAATGTTATGCAGCTATTAAAAATAATGATTACTGAGACTGTGTAGCAGCATGGAACATGTTTATAATATAATTTAAAAATTTATAAAGGATGATTATGTAGACGGGGGCATGAAAAAGCATGCAAAATGAAAAGATCACTAGAGCAATCTTTTTAAAATGCCACTTTTGTTATATTGTGATTTTTACACTAAACATGGAAAACATTAGGGAGTTTTGGCGTGCTTTGGAAAGATATAGGGTGCTGAGTGGGCTGGACGAAGTTTCCTTCGTACACAAATGTTCTGTGCTCTTTGTTTTCCATGTGTTGTGAAGGCTAAGAAGCTACTTGCTGGATGGCTTTATTATGGTATTAGAGCAAAGATGAAGAGGCTGGCCTGAGAGTGGGGTATCTGGTGCTCTAACCCAGTGAGAACACTTTGTATCTTGTCCCAGGAGATGGGAAAGAGTCATTGTCAGGGTATGGGGCCCAGGACACGTGGTGTGGCGGGGGACTCCTGAGATAAACCACTCAATGTCACCCCCACTCAATATTTTTATACTGGGGAACTGGAGTTAAGATGAAATTTAAGATAACAAGTGATTTTAGAGTCAATAAATAGGCTAAAACTGTATAACTGGAGGGATGATGTTAGAAAGGATATTTCGAAGCATTGCCTTGGGGAATTTTGGGGTGACAGTGTGTGTGCACCTCAGGTGGGTCCCCCGCCTTAAGTACCAATTACTAGCACTTTTTTATTTCCCTTCTATGCCCAGTTGGACCTGGCCAGGGGCAGTGTTCATTGTATTAGATGGGCCTCTCTGAGAAAAAGAGGAGAAATCAGCAGAGACTTGGAAGATAATAGTGACAGGTTGAAAAGGAAGGGAAAGGATTTCTGGGCTGGGGCAGCAGGCTCTCTGTACCAAATTTGAGCAGCTGTTGTGAAAAGAGCTATACCTATTTGATCGTAATGAACTATCTGTCAGAGTTTTGGGGCTTAGGACCTCAGGTTTGTTTTGTGCACTGTCTTTTGCAGTATGTCTCTTGCTAATTATAACCACTTGTCTGTGTGATGCTTGGTTCTCCTGCAGCCGATCCTTTCCCCAGCCTCCCACATTCTTGATGAGCTCTGTGACTCAGCGGCTTCTCAGGGCATCTGAGCCGCTTTTTTTTCTTTTTTCTTTTTCCCCTGGGGATAGAACCACAGGCAGGAGATGTTGTAACCATAATTCTTCTTTTTATTTTTTCCTTTTGTTATATGAGGATCTTCTCCTTCACGTGGACTTATGCAAATGGGAAGCCCCCTCAACAAAAATAGGCTGTTAGAGGATTGTAGAAAGAGTGTCTTCTCCAGCCTCTGACTTGAGAAAAAGACAGGCACTGATTAATCCTGTGGGCTGAAAAGGGAGTATTTGAAAGCCCACATGACGTTGGATGCCTTGGATGCTGTGCTTACTGACTGGGCCCAGAGATAGGCTTTATCCACTGTCTGCAGTTTATTTGCTTTTTCTCTTAGAAATGTCCCAGGAGTGGCAACCTCTAGAAATTCTTGAAATTAGGAAGACTTGAAACCCCTAGAAATTCTGTCTCTCTGATTGGGCTGGCATCAGGGAAATTTGCTGAGTTTTCTTAGGGGATGAGTGAGCTCCCTCATCCTGACCAGACAGCTGCACTCTCACCAAGACGCTGACCCAGCCTTTCTGTAGGGGACTCCTGTTTTCCCCCTTTTTCCTGGGAGGAAGCTGCATCCCCAACCAACACCAGGCCTCTTGCCTTCCCATCTGTGACCTGGTGTCTGTGAGAAGACAAAATTCTTCCCCTGGCATTTGTTTGTAACTCCTGGCTAATATCTACCTTTCTCCCTTTCCTGTACTCACACTTGCTCCTTTGTGAAATGAGCTGGGATAGAAGCTTAGTTCTATCTGAGAACAGGGGCTCTGGCTACAGGTGTCTGACTGATATGAGGCTACTTTGTGCAGGATATTCATTCTTTCAATTACAGATGGCCTCAGGGTAACAGCAAAATGAACAAAGTGAAGCTGGGGCCACGAGGTTCCAGGAGCCTCTCGGATTAGTTCCTTGGTCCCTTCATGGATCTAGAGGGGCTGCTTTGTGACTGAATTCTGAGATAGTTTCTTTATGTATAAAATTAGGTTATGACCTACTTTCCAAGGCTATTGTGAAGAGTAATAATATCTAGTGTTTATGAAATGCTTAATGTGTGCCAAGCACTTAAATCTCACCAAAATCTTATGAGGCGCAGGTACTGTTATTATACCCATTTTATAGGTGGAGAAACTGAGGTGCAGAAAGATGAAATAGTTTGCGGTCATAGAATAAGAAGCCAGAACAGGAATTTGAACCCAGGCCCCTGATTGACCCAGAGCCTAGGCTGATGTCCTCTATGTGTAGAAAGTCGCCTAATGCTCTGTTTGGCACATAAAGAGCCTCAGGAAGGTTAGGTGACACGTGTTAATGGATTTCCATGACTGCTAATGGAATGGGATCGATAGAGATTTCTAGAGTTTGGTTGGGGTGGAACATTTGGCGCCCTGGGGAAGGAAGCCGGTGTGAGTGCCAGCCCAACTTCTCGCAGAGGTGAGTCGAGCCAGAGTGAGGTTCCTGTGGGTCCTGAGGCAGGGTCCTTCTTCTGACCGGCACCTCCCTCCCTCCTGCCATGCAGGGTGATGTGAGCAGAGCCCAGGAATGCCTTATGTGGATCGGCAGAACCGAATCTGTGGGTTTCTGGACATCGAGGAGAATGAGAACAGTGGCAAGTTTCTACGGAGGTACTTTATTCTGGACACCCAAGCCAACTGCCTTCTCTGGTACATGGACAACCCCCAGGTGAGAGGCCATGGGGGAAGGTGGTAGGGTGGCTGGCTGCCCATCACTGCCTGGGAGGAATGCACCTGGAATTAGTCTCAAGAGCTTCATCTCTCGTGGGCAGCACCAACCCGCTGGTGAGTAAGGAGAAGAACCTTTCCAGACGCACTCATGCACACACACATGCACACATGCACATACGCATGCATGTGCACAGAAAATCATCTCAGATTTTAGCTTGAGAGAGCAGCTTCACTCTCCTGACCCAGAGGATCTGCTGTCTTTTCTCACACTTAGGAATTTAACACTTGGAAAAGTCAGGCAGAGGCCAGCCAGGCTGGATCCAGGCTCCAAGGCATGGCTTGCTTCTTCTCACCTCTCTTATTAGGGCTGTGGCCTTGTGGCCACTCTTGCTCTTCTAGTCTGGGGCCCCTCCCCAGTAGAGAATGTGACCTGGACAAATATTGGACTTCTTTGGTTTCCTGCATCGAGTCAGGAGTCAGAATACTGAGTTGGAGGTGACCTTGGAAGTCACCTAGTTTTGTTTCCTTGTATTACAGATAAAAAAAGCTGAGTCTTGAACATTGAAATCGCCTGGGGCCTCCTAAATTTTATTGCTGTGTCTGGGGGTCCATAGAGTCATCTCTGGTCTGGGAAAAAAGTTGCTTTACCTTTGATTTGGGATCTCAGGTCCATTTTCTGGTGCTGTGAGTGTTGTTGGCTCTTTCCTTTTTACTGCCCTGGAGCAGTTTGGTTGAAGGACCCCCTAAGACGTGTGGTCCTTGCACTAGCAAGATCATGGGTCATGACCATGTTGGGGTAGGGAGGAGTATGAGGCTGAGGTCCGGCTCTAGTTCAGAGGCATGGGAAGAGGAAAGTCTTAAGAGTTGGGGGATGGATTTGGGCTTTAAGATGTGAAGTGGAAAAAGAGTCATTCCTGTGAGTCTCTAAGTCATTATGCAGGGACTAACCCTCTAGAGGCCTTTGGCATTTGTCTTCTGGATTTGATGGCTGAGAGAAAAACACTATAGATACAGAAAATATACTGAGGTCAGTTGCTGCTAATTGCCTTCTCCAGGGAAGACTTAACCCTAAATAGAACTGTGCCCCTTGTTTCAGCACACATCTCTGGTAAACCTTCTGTTGCTCACTTTTATTTAAAGTGCTGAACATGCAGAATAATACCCACATATGGACACTAACATCCTTGCTTTAGCCTGGAATGCTTGCCTCTTATAATGTTTTGATTTGGGGTTTGATTTGGGCCCTGCTGTATCATTTTTTCTGCCTTTGCTCTGCACAGGTGCCACAACTGGGTCAATAGATTTACTGTTGGAGGTTCTTGAAATCAAGCCTTTGTGGCCAGTAGACTTGGCTTCTGGCATGCCAGAGATGAGCCCTGGTGAATTATGGTCTCTGAGTCTTATCATTCCCTTTCCCTTTTTCTTTGTCTACCTTCTCCCACTCACCTGCCTTATTAGTTCAGGCAATTTGAATGCATTTTTGTCTTGATTTATCCCCTTAGTGCTATGCTTTCTACTAGGACTGCTCTTAACTCATATTCACTTGCTTGGGGAATCCTGCATAGCTGTTGCCAGCTACCTCCCCTGAGAACTGACTCTCCTTCGGACTCTGGGCCACAGGCTTCTATCAGTGACATGTCACCTGGGACCACAGTGTCACCATCTGTGCTCTTTTGAATATTGCTGGTTGTCAGGATTTCCCTTGTTTTGTTCTGTTCTGCCTTTTGATTTGACTGTCCCTTGGTTCTAGGACCCGTACTAGCCTTGGGTGCTGAGTGTCAGGCTGCCTTCCTGAGATCAGTGGCTGCAGCAGGTCCCACTCTGCCCAGGGCAGCCTCCTGGGCTTCCTTATCAACTGAGCTCTCAGGCTGCTCTTGGTGCTAGAGCCTTCTTTGAGTTTGAGTTACCAAATAAAATTTGTGGTCCCTGTTGGAGATTCTTTACATTTTCTCTGGAAGCAGAAATTTTAGCTGGCTTGGCACACGCCTCAGAAAGGAGTCTTGCTGTGACATACCAATATTTCAGAACATTTTACTTCTTTAGTTGTTGGCTTAGCTCTTTGTTGTATTAATGGCCAAACAACCATTCTAGACTTGAAAGTGGATATTTTTGTAAGTTGTAAAATAGTAGTAGTGAACATTTATTATCGTGTGCCAAGCACTGTTGTAAAGACTTCATTGGATTTTTATTTCATTCTGACAGCAGTCTAATTGGTAGGTATTATTGTCCTGATTCTAAAGGTGAGGCAGGTGAGGCAGAGAGGGGAAGAAATTCACCCATAGTTACATAATAAGAAAGTGGCAGAGCCAGGATTCTAACCGTGGCAGTCTGACTCCAGTTCTTCTGCTATTATTGCTGATAATGAGACAGTCATCTTAGTATTGCTTGGGAGGAAGGAAAACTTTCAAAGGTAGTTTCTGGTTAAGAAATAGAAGCCAGAGGACTCTTAGTGCTGGGAGCTTCTAGATGGCAGGGGGCTCATCTGGCTTAGCTTTTGATCCACAGTGTCCAGCATTTGGTAACGTGTGATCATTGAATGAATGAACAAACTCTTAAAGAGAGCCAAGAAAAGAGGCTGTAGGAGAGGAGGCATTTATGAAATGCAGAGTCCCCGACACTGCTCTTCTGGGGTTGGGGACATGGCCTAAACTCTGTAGAGTGGGACAAAGCAGCGTGCTTGAAGTCAGAAGAAGGTGGATTGGAGGTGATCTCCAAGAGCAAACTGGAGAGTTTTGATCTGTCCCTGTGGAGAGAGACACTGGGGACTCTGATCTGTCACTGAACATACTATATTTATAAGAAAATGAGACATCTAATATGATAATCTGTTATTAATAGACATTAACAAGCAGGAGGTTTTCTGATCCCAAATATCTGACTTTTGCCTATTTAAGCCACTTGGCGGTTGGTGTTTATGGAGCCTGTTTTCACTACCACTGGTATTACTCTTATTACTAACTGCAGGTATACTTACTGGGTGGTTGCCTTATACCAGCCATTGTAAGAAATGCTTTCCATATATCATCTCATTAAGTCCTTGCAGTAATCCTGTGACTCAGGAACTATTAGTCTCAGAATTCTGCAGTGTGCAGAGAAGTTCAACGCCTTTGCTCAAGATTGCACAGGTGGTAATAAGTGCAGAGCTGGAGCTGGAGCCAGGTTTGTCTGACTTGAGTGTCTGTACTCTTCACCCTTGTCTGCTTCCTTCCTTCTGCTGATGTTTGTGCTCAGTCCTGGGCAAGGTCTGAGCACAAATGTGGAAGGTGAACTTAGTGAGCGAGGTGTTTGCCACTAGGAAGTTTCAGGTTCATTTGGGGAGATGAAAACAATATAGGCAAACTACAGTGCTAAAAATCCGAGTCCACCTTTGTAACGGGATAGCGATCATTAAGTTGAACTGCTCAAATGTCAATATTTTGGTTGAAGAAAAAGAGGTTGCAGTGTTCCCTGTCATTGCCCTTCTGTGGAAGAGTAGAGGCTGGAGGTGGAGTCTTAGATGGAAAATTCTCAGGCCTGGGAGATAAGAGATGAATGATCAGATCCTAGATCCTGGCTCTGCCACTAAGTTGTTTTGTACATAAGCAGGTCGTTTCCCCTCTCTGGGCCATAGGCACTCTAGGTGATCCTTAAAATGGCTTTTGGTCCTCCATTTCCCGAAGGGCTGAGAACAGCGAGATTCTGGAGTTCAGCAATGCTATTTAACACACACTTACTAAACATGCGTTGTGTGCTAGACATCAGTCTAGCTGCTGAAGCTTCAACACTGAACAAGACAAAAATCTTCACTTTCATGGAGCTTACACTGTAGGTGGGGAAAGAGGTGATTACATAAAAGTATGGCAGGAAGAGCTGCAGGACACCCCTTCATGGAGGGGGTGGCACTAGATCCGGATCTGGAAGGACGGGGGAGATTATTACTATAGGTGATTCGCATATGTAGAGCACTTTAAGGGTTTTGAAGTGTTTTCACTTACAATGTCTTATTTGGTTGTTGTGCAGCCTGGAGGAAGGGGAATAGGAGGATGTTCTCCATGAGGGAAACAGCAGTCATTAAGGGCCAAAGTCAGCACCAAGGAGGTGAGGGCAAGCTTGCCTGTTTAAAGGGTGTTTAAGGTCAAGTTCCTCAGAAGACCTGGGGACAAGGATTTGTGGCAAGTTATTTATTAAAGAAATGTTTCTCTGAGACTGTCAAGAATTCTTGGAAGCAGGCTGGGGAGAGATCAGGATAAGTCTGCAGTGGGAGGCCCTAGCCTGATGCTGCAGGGGACTCACAGTGAGTGAGGCCTAAGGGTGGATCTCAAGGGAGCTTCCCTATATGCCCTGCTGGACAGTCACTGGTTTTGGCTTTACACATGTGGGCAAAATGGTCCCAGCAGCCTGAAGGCAGCCTTCTGAAGCAGAGCTGCAGGTGCTGGTCATTGTGAGCACAGTAAAATGACAAACAGATGGGAGGCCAGAGACAGTGTCTCCTCACGGGAAATATAATGGGTGCATGTTAGGGGGCAGCCTTCTGGGACCAGGTACAGCCTTGAAAGCCTGACAGAATTTAGAATCGATGTGGTAAAGTAAGGAATCAAGATTTTTTAATACAAGTGCTGGTGACACCAAACTGATTTAGAATGAAACACATTAGCTAAAAAGGACCCCTATAATTGGAAAGTTTCAATATTATTGATTATAGCCACTGATTTGGCGAATGCATTTAAAAATCAATATGCAGACAGCATCAAGCATGCAAATAATTCTTGAATAGAAACAGACATTGGATGGATTTCCCTTAAAACATTACTATAATATCATGGCACCAGCACTTGTATTTTTTTTTATTATGGTGACATTGGTTAATGAAATCTATTAGGTTTCAGGTGTATAGTTTAACTGTAAGGCATTGTATATTCGCCACCCATAGATTTCTTTCTGTTACCACATGTTTGACCCCTTTTATCTCATCTACCTCTCCCCTCCCCTCTACTATCTGGTAACCACTAGCCTCCTGTCCATGTCCATGAATTTGTTGCTTTTAGATTTATATCTCACATATAAGTGATATCATGTGGTTTTCAACTTTTTCTATCCGGCTTATTTCGCTTAGCATGATTATCTCAGGATCCATCTGTGTTGTTGCAAATGGCAGCATTTCATCTCTTCTTATAGCTGAGTAATATTCTACCATATATATGTACCATATCTTCTTTATCCAATTATCTGTTGTAGGACATTTCAATTGCTTCCCTGTCTTGGCCACTGTGAATGATGTTGCTGTGAACATCGGTGTGCATGTCTTTTCAGATATATGTTTTCAAGTCTTTGGGGTAAATACCCAGTAGAGGGATTGCTGGGTCATATGGTAGATCAATTCTTAGTTTTATGAGGAAGTTCCATACTATTTTCCATAGTGGCTGTACCAATCCCAGCACTTGTATTTTAACTTAATGTTGGTCCCTATCATGAGAGAGAAGATGAAATTCCTTTATTAGGCTTCTCTGTTTTATTACTGTGACCTACAGAGTAACTATGTTTTAGTTGCACCGCAGCGCTTATGTTCCACCCTTCTAATGTCCACTTGGTTAAGTAATTGCAAGACTAAATTATATAGCCCTGAACAAAGGATAAACAGAAGCATGAAAACACTATTGCACTAGATTGTTGTTCTTTTCAAATTTACTCTGTAAAATATGTTTACTCTCTTGTCCCAAAATGCCCAGATGATTTTACTTTCCAAAGGCCATGATGTGAATTATGAAATAAAATATGCATCATATCCAAAAATATTCATCATATATCTGCTGGTATCTCTGGAGTCCCAATAAAAACCCTTTGCTTTTTGCTTTTTTTTTTTTTTTAATAAGCTGAAAGCAATTTTTTTCATTGAAAGGGGCAAATAACTTTAGCTGTGTTGACGAAAAGATGAATATTTGGCTTCATTTTAGTAGAAAGAATACAGTAGAGTGGTAGGAAATTACATTAGTACATAATATTTAATGGACAATAGTTTTGTTTTAAAACTATAGGAAAAAGTTGGTGTTTTTTTAAAATTGTGTTTCTGATACAGAAACTTTGAGCAAACTTTTGCTGAAATGCAACAATATTTAAAAGATATTTATTTAATGTGCTTCATCCTGTCAAAATGCCAAGAACTAGTAAGAAAACTTTTTTAAAAATTGGCCAATACATGCACATGGTACAAATTTGAATTGTGGGAAAGCTGATATATAGTTACAAGTTTCTCCTTATCACTCCTGTTCTCTAGGTACATACATATTCCCCTAGCCAGAGGCAACCAGTATTACCAGTTTCTTGTGTGTCTGTCTTGAGAGATATTCTCTGTATATATAAGCATCATGATAGTCTCAGATCTTCAATAATTATTTAGGCTAAGTGTTTTTAATTCATAGCTTTTGTTTAATTGGTATATTAACTATTCATGTGGATACATGATTTCAAGAGTTAAGTAGAATTTTTGACATGCTTTTGTCTATATCATATTAGAGTAAGAATGCAGAATTCCTTTGGGAAAAAAATCCTAAAAGAAGATTTCATGTGACCGATCTGTACTTTGACTAAAATGCAAACTTTGCTTAGGCTGAATTATTATTAAATTAATGTTTTTAGAATTATAATTGCATGTCGACTTTTTGAGATTAAACACTCAAATGCATAAACACTGTGAAATGCAATCTTTTTTCTATAGTAATCTTTTTAAAAGCAATTCTTGTCTTTATTACAAGATGTACTTTATCTAAATCTTATCTAAATTTTAAAAAAGTAAAAACTTAGAAGAGTTTTTGGACTATCTATCATGTTAATAGCACTACTTGGTATTAAAGTCCAATAAACTAATACAAAACCATGGTGACTGAGTTTTCTTAAAGTTTATCTTTGGTTGTTTTGTTACATTTTGCTTTAAATTTTAAGCTTTAGCATTTGTTTAATATGTCTATTACCTACATCTATTTTTATGTATTTTGTATGTCTATATACAAGAATGCCATTTTATTATTAAAATAATGTCTCTAAGGAAGAGCAAGTACTTGTATGTTTGAGAGCAGGGCTGCATATTAGATTTAGCTTCAGAGCCCATTTTTATTAGTTATACCAGCTGAGCGCAGGACAACTTGATGAATAATTAACTAGGGGAGCATCCATTTACTGTAAGATATGGGCAATGATATGCATTATCTATCTCTGACATAGTTGCTGCTGAGATTAAATAAAATAATATATGTGAAAGTGCTTTGATAAACTTGAAAGTGTTGGAGATGTTATTTGTTAAGGAAGCTTTTTTCTGGCTGTGACATCAGATGGATGAGGAAATGAGAAGAGCCTGGAGTTGGAGATTTATCCTATGGCTTCCTTATGTGTCTTCAGGAGTGGTGGGAATGGCGTGGAAGGGAATATTTAAAGACCATATGAAGGAATAAAATGATGGGGTTGGTGACTGACTAAAGGGTGAAGCAGAGTAGTCAAAGATTTAGAGCATGTGCATTTGTTGAGATGGGGAAGGTGGGAAGAGAACCAGTTAGAGGGTGGAAGGCAAATGATTGAGTTTGAGGTAAATGCAAAGGAGGCTGAGTTGAGGAAAGGGGTGAAGGAGTTGGCGTTTTGAGTTTAAGGTTTTAGAACCATTTAGATGGTCAATAGTTGGAGTCTTGGAACCCGACTATGTGTCCAGGGTATTAGCTAGAGCCCAGGCCCTTGACTATGTCTTTAGATCACTGTCAACTGGAACTGGAAGAGGAAGTAAAGGGGCTGGGAATGTAGTGGCCAAGAAGAGACTTACTTGTCATGAAGTTCAACCTGACTAAAGCTGATGCTGCTGCATGTCGACAAGAATGAGATGTCCAGATAATAGAATGAAAGCATTCCACCAGTACAGCAGTTTATGATATAGATTTGACTTTTCTTGAAGGGAAAGATTAAATGCATAATTTGAACTAGAGAATGGAGACAGTGACCATGGGCTTTTCACTTTTCCTCCAGGTAATGTTAGGAAGTGGAGCTATAAGGATGGAGGGGAGGAGTTGTGTTTGATATCAGAGCAGCAGGTAAAGCCAATGCCTCGGTCAGCTAATGCCTGGGAATAACTTGGTTACTTTCCTTTTGGTGATTCTCTCATGCCAGGACAAAAGCTGTGGAATGTGAGGCAGAGGGATTGCATTCTTCCCTTTGTAAGTCCTTTCCTGAGAGTCGGTGTCTGGCCTTGGCTTTTCGTGGTTTGAGCCCACAAGCAGCCACAGTGGCTCTCGCCTTAGCTGTGGGGTTTCCTTGTATGTTCCCTTCCTTCTTCTCCTATTGGTTAACCAGCAAGCTGGTTTTGACTGCCTGTTGTGTTCCTTACTGTCTGAGGCAGCCCGGAGTGATAGAAGAGACAGTAAGAAGGCACCAGCATCTCTCCTTCCTCTTTTTCATTCTCTGAATTCTTGGTCTTTTGGAGTTTGGCACCTAAGAGCCAGTTTGACTAGTTCCTGCCCTGCCCAGCTTGGGCAACTCTACAGGGCCTCTTTTGATTTAACCCTGCTGATCCTGCTCTTGTATTTACCTTTTATTGATAATCAACTCTTAGATAATGAGCAGGTCCTTGTACATTTGAAGGACTGTCTTGTGGGAGGTGGCATGGTAGAAAGGAAACTGCATGGGATTTGAGATTCAGGAAGGGTTGGGTTTTAATACTGGCCTGCTTTCTCAGTACCTGTGTTACGTTGGCCAATTGCTTTATCTGTGCAAGCCTTAAGTTTTTCCATCTGTAAAATGAGATTGTTAGGGGTAAGTGACAATGTGCAAAAGTACCTAGCAGTAGACTTGGTGCATAATAGACTCCAAGTACATGTCAGTTTCTTTCTTCCTTTCTCAAGCCATGCTTTGTCACAGCGTCAGGTCACTGTTGGGAGTTGTGAGCTCTGTCTTTATCATTTGGCTCCTTGAATAAGACATTTCTCCAGCCTGAGCCCTGGACAACTCATGGTGAATGACAAGGCTCCAGCAGAACCTTTTAGTGCTGACATTCTGTGAATTTATGGGTCTGTAGTTAGGTCTTCTGGTCGTTTTTGTGCTCCTGGTTACTCTCAATAGAAAATGGGACCGTTTTTCTATTTTGACAAGAAATACTGTTGCTTCTAGAAAAAAAGGGAGGTGTGTTACATCTCTCTGTGAGCACCTCAGCTTCTTCCTTGGTGATGGAAAACAATCAGCCCTATGTTTTCCATTCATGGGAAATGAAAGCTCCTTTAAAACCTTGGTGGCAGAAGAAAACTTGAACAAAAAGCAAGACATTGGTTTACAGTGTCTTCATAAAACCATCAGTCATTTAACAGGAACCTACCTTGTACCCTGCATTGTTCCAGAAAATTTTGAAGTCCCAGAGATGTAAGGTTTCTCCTGACTTCAGACATTTTTAGACACAATTGCTGCCAGCCATGCATGCAACTGGAATCTCTTCTCTCTCCCTGCCCACTGCCCTGCTCTTCTATTTCTCTTCCCTCCTTACTGCTGGTGCAGCAATCAGGGTCACTTTGTGGGCTGTAGCTGGATGTGGCACCTTCTCTCACAGACTACTGCACCTCCAGTGCAGTCAGCAGGACTAGACAATGTCTGCAGCAGTGGTTCTCAAAACCGATGGCACAGTGGAATCACCAGGGAATTTTAAAAACATGTAGGTGCCTGGGCCCTACCCCAGATCAGTTAAAACCTTAGGGATGAAACATGAATATTAGTTGGTTTAAAAATCTCCCCAGGTGATTCACATAGCAGCTTACCCACCAACCTCTGTCTCCACTCCCCAGCTGCTCAGATGCACTCATCTCAGATGCTTTCTATTCATCTTTCTAGCCCATTCTGCAACTCCCTCTCCTCAAGTCCTCGGCCCCTTTTAGTTGGGACTCATTCCTTTCATGCCTCACCACCAGATTCCTATCCTACAGGAAACCTGCCCTAGGTCATGGGAAATGCAGTCAAATGACACCCAGGTTTGAAGCTTAAGCAAGTCTCCCAAGGTAGTGTGGTTTGCCAATGGTGGATAGAAGCTGTGTTGTTCCAGTACTCCGTGAGGTAGCAGGCATTCATGGACTGGTTTGGGAGCTTAACCACCAGGCAAGTAGTGATTTCATTTAAAAATTGAAGAGTCTGCTGTGTAGAGGAATGAGAGTCTACTCATATCCTCAGTGTGCTTAAAATATGATAAGAAGAGACTTAAACTCACAGAAAAAATATACTCCAATACAAAATCCAGGGCTAGATTTTGTTATGTATACCAGTTGCTCTCAAACTTAGGCCTATTTAGGGATCACTTGGGAACATTAAAAGAATGTACATGTTCTGCCCACATTCCACTTGATTCTGATTCAGTGTTTTTTGGGTGAGGCTTGAGCCTGAGCCTTTTAAAACAAGCTCCCCAGGAGAGTCTGTTGTGCACAAAAGTTGGAGAAGGATCGTTGTACATGAAATCAGTAAGAAGAGGGCAGGGCAGGCTGCAGTCAGTGGAGCAGGCTTTTTGAAGTGGTGTCTTCTTGTCCTTTCCCTAGAGGAGAAGAGGCTGTGGCAGGAGAGTCAGCTTGCTAGTCTCTGACATGCTGCCTCTCCCCAGGTGCTGCTTCCTGGTGTTTCTGCCCTGACATCTGGCTACTGAGGCTCTCAGCTCAGGCACGTTGGCACATTCTTCCTTGGCCAGGAAGTGTCTGCCTGGAGCTGCCACCCTGGCAGCAAGCTGTCACCATTGATCTTCTAGGTCCAGTAATTGGAGTGGACACTGACCCATCAGTCTGGATCAAGCCTCAGTGAATTTGGGGCTGTTTTCTCCTGTAATTCATTTCCCCTTGGGTGGTGAGGAAGGTGGCGGGGAAGATGCCTTTTTAGACATTCGTCATACTTTCCTGGCTTCTTATGGAGAAGAAGTGCACATGAACCTAGGAGCAGACGGTGGGTGGGCCGGGGGTGAAGGACAACCCCAGGCTCCTGGGGTAACTGGCCTGGAGAGCTGCTTCTGTCTTTTTCTCTCTGAAGCAGGAGAGTTGAGGGGAGCAGGGGACTGAGGGTGGAGCAACCCTAGGGGGTGGAGAGGATGAAGTAGTTGAGATCTGATCAGTTCCTATCTGTCATTACTTTGGAGTTAGTATCCGAATGGTTCCCCAAATCCCACTCCATCACTCATAATTTAAGATAGACCTCTGGAGGCCTTTGGGCTATGGTTTGGGGTGAGGAGAGTGAGTTGTGCAAGACTAGCCTGAGACTTGGCATCTGCATCTTGTAATTAGTATGTGGGTCGGGGGATAGGAACCACCATGGCTCGGTGCTCTCTGTATATTTTCATGTCATTCTCCGAACAAATTTATGAAACCAGGATTATAATCCCAGTTTTATAGGTAAAGAAACTTGCCTACAGTTATAGGGCAGTAATGTCACAGCTAGAATTCCAGTAGCTCAAGCTTTTTAAATTACACTGTGCTGCTTCTAGGGCATTGGGTGGAAGTCACTGATTATGTGACCTTGGACAACTCCCCTCACAAGTCATTTTCCTCAAGTTCAAAACTGGAGGCAGGGGTGGGTCATGTGCTCAGTGCACAGCAGAGGCCTGTGGCTCTGTGCATCTCAGGAGGCTGGGCAGACATGGGCCTGCTTTTGGCTGTCTCACTTCGTGTGAAGCTGAGTCTTTGCCCAGAGTGTTTCACATTCTTCTCGGGGACAGTAAGCCACTTACTGGCCTTTTGGGGTGCTGTGGCTCCTTTTCGGACTCTGATTTAGGGGCTTACAAGGCCTGTCTCTCTTTACCCAATAGAAGTGTCCTAAAAAAAATAAATACAATCACTGTGTAAAAAAAAAATGTATAAATCACATCACTCGTGTTTGAAATGCTAATATGGTTACCCAGGGCAGCTTTTCCACTCACTGGCCTCAATTGCAAAACAGGGAGATGTCCTATCTAGAACTCTCTCTCTCAAATTCTAAGACTCTTAGAATCCTTTTAGCATGGTATTACCCCCATCCATTTTCTTGCAAATAAGACATTTCACACATTGCATTTACTCCAAACTGATGTATGTTAATTTAAATAATTGGCCCTAGAAGGGCTCTTCCCTCCAATCTAAGATATTTCTTAAGGGCAGTCTTCCCGAATGACAGGTCATTTTACTGTTAACCCTTTGGGAAATTTTCTAAATTCCCATTATCTAAGATTCATTTCTGTTTATTGCTTTAAGATGACTTAAGGTAATGAGAGCTCAAGGTGTGGTTCTTTAAGCTTATGAAAACAGTTTAAGAGCTTACCAGGAGCTATGGACAGGTTTTAAGCTTTTTGGTGGAGTAGATATTCCAAGTTATAAATGAGAAACTCTGCAACTGATTTCTTGGTCATTTCTTTGGTATGGTACCATCCCTGTTTCATGGCTTCATTTCTGACAATAGAGACATTAGAAAGCCAAAGAGATTGTGCCAAGGTAAGTTTCTTGCCATTTTAATAGTACATTTACTTTGTGTCTTATAGCGTATGGATGTCATTCCATTTGGTACTCGTAACAATCCTGTTAAATAGACTGAACCACTATATTTTTTATTTCTGTATTGTGTGAATCTGTATCCTGTTTACTACGAAAACAATTTCAAGTGGCATAAAATAGGACCAAGCCAACAAAGAGATCAGAGTAGTCAGGACAGAAAAAAATAATAACTAACACTTGTTGAGAGTCATCACTGTTCCAGGGATGATACCAAGTGCCCTTAAATGTATTAACTCGTCATTGCAACTGTGAGGTAGGTACTGTTATCAGAAGGGAAAACTGAAGTTTAGTGGTTAAGGAACTTATTCACAGTCTAATGGTGGTACCCACACTTTTAACCACTGTACTAGGATACCTCTCTATAGTAGATAAGGCTGTGGATAATGTGTAAGCACACATATCATAGCAATAATTACATGTTTTACAGGAGAGGAAAGTGAGCTAAAGAATGGGTAAGTGACTTGCTGAAGGTTGCGAAGCCAGTAAGTGGCATAAATAGAACTAGAATTAAGATCTCCTGGGTGTCATAGTGCTGTTTTCACAGCCTCACATAGCATCTTTTAAAAAATGAAACACATATTTCTTTCAGAACCTGGCAGTTGGTGCAGGAGCTGTTGGATCTTTGCAGCTGACCTATATCTCAAAGGTAATATTGGCCTGGAGCTCTGGGAATCCATATTCTGTACGTAGGTTTAGTATCTATACAGGAGGAACTATCAAATCCTTTGGGCTTTAGCATATGGGGGTGTTGCATGGGTAGTAAAGCGCTCTCGCTTTCTTATGGCTGCCTGTGAAGCCTTGCATCTGGATGGAGTATGGTCAGCAGGTTCTTGGAGGGTGGGCCTGCAGCCTCGGACTCCTGGGACACATCAGAGATGTTCTTAGCTTCAGCATAAGAGGTATAGGCGGTGGGGGTAGGAGTAGAACGTGACATTTTTTGTAATTGAGACAAGAGGAACACGAAAACACAACAAAATAAAAACCCCAGTGACTGTGAAGGATTCTCCCAAAGGGTATAATTAAACAGCAGCAGCTCAGAAAGAATTGAGGCTGCATGGAATTTTATCTATCACCTGGACAGGATTACTGCTGATGGGAGGCTATAAATGCCCTGAAAATGTACTTAGATGTACCAGGAAGCCATTCAGCAGTCAGATAACTAACTGTTGGAGAGTCTGGCAGTGGGCTGACAGGCCACCCCTGGTCTAGTTTGTGCAGACATTGTGAGAGCAGCCCCTCTTTGGTGCTGAGACCTGGGGGTGAGGGCTGGGACTGGTTTTTGATGCCCATATGTAGCTGCTGGATTTAGCTTCTTTTAGCAGCCCGTTCTTGGAGCAGGCCCCAGGACTGACCCATGATACAGCAATGATTAAAAAAAAAAAATGGCCAGGGAATTTAGAGCCTTGTCAGAAAGAGGAACTCTTTGTCCATGAAGAGAGCCAGGTGGCAGCCAGCCAGCACTGTTTCAGGAAGTCCTGCTCTCCCCATGCACCCCTCACTTCAGGCCTCTTGGGGACCTCTGCTTTTTTTGTCCAGGTTCTCTAGCCCTTCGGTGCTTCAAATGGGATGGAGGGGACCCTGATCTAAGGGACTTCATCTCTTTATCTCAGCTGGTCAGGGGGCGGGTGTGGAGGTGGAGGCAGCTGCAGTGGCTGCAGGAGAGTCTGGCAGACACAGCTGGGTTCAGAGGCAGACATGCAGGGCAGTGTCTGAGCAGATTAGAGAGAGAAGATAATGACCTGGGGGAAGAGGGACAGGCCTTTGAGAGTGCAACTTTGTGCATGCCTCATGGTAAGAAATGTGGCTACCTCTTAGACCAGGCAGGCCAGGGGCTTGGGCCCTCCCCTCTCCTGTTTGGACTTGCTGTGAGCTCATTAGGTCATTTCTCCAGGAAAGAGAATTCGGAGAGGAGGAGCAGAGAGCTTCAGTATTAATGAAACCCCAAACCTGCTTCTGTATGAGAGGATTTGGGAAGTTTGTTTGTTTGTTTGTTTGTTTAATGGGGGAAGAATGACTATAATCTGCTGAATTGTGATTTATAAATGCAGCTCAGATGCGGTTTTTAGAATTCTCAGGTTTGGAGGCAACCTTGCATAAAAAGGATGGACCTGCCTTTCAGTCCTTCATGGGAGAGGCAGGCCCAGATGGATCTTTTGAAAAACCCACAGTTGCCATGGGTCAAGTTACTCAGAGCTGAGGGCCTTTAACTCTTGCCTGAACCAATGCCAGAGAGCAGGGTTTTCCCAGAAACACATTTAGCCATGGTACCATTATCCAATTCAGTATTCCAGGTTATTTATTGTTCACCCCTAGGCATTCCCTCCCAGAGTAAAGCATTTAACCACAGTTTTAGCCTGGCTTGTGGTATATGTGTGGCCTCTGTTCATAGCTCTTTTTTAGGGACTAGTGTTGGAGAGATGGGTCCTTTAGAGCAAGGGCCCCCAATCCCTGGGCCACAGACAGGTAGTGGTCTGTGGCAGGTTAGGAACGAGGCCACACAGCAGGAGGTGGGTGGCAGGCAAGTGAGTGAAGCTTTATCTGTATTTTCAGCTATTTCCCAGTGCTAGCATCAGTGCCTCAGCTCCACCTCAGATCATTAGACATTAGATTTCCATAGGAGCACTGGTCCCTGCTGCCCAAAAGGTTGGGGACCGCTCCTTTAGAGAGGCCAAAAGAGATGAAAGTTCTTGACCTGATGTCATCCAGGGCATCAGTGGCCGTACAACCAGTTCTTGGGCAGACTAGAAAATAATTGATGCTGACCTTTGGTGCCACCTACCTTCTCACTCTGATGGCCCTTCTCTTCTACACAGCCAACCTACTACCCTACCCCCAGCTTGTGTCCCTTTCTCTCAGGGCTTTGCCTTCAGTAGCTCTAAGGAAGACCCCTTACCCCCCTAGAATAGTGGTTTCTGTCAACAGAAATTACTCCCCAAATATTAGAAAATGGAAAGATTTCATTCAGATGAAAAGTTTGCAAACTGGGGAGATGCAGCCTCTGACAGAAACCAAAAGTATGTTAAATTTTATGGAGAAAGTTCCTGCCCAGGTTCCCAGTTAGATCTGTTTTATGTAAGCGTATCCAAATTTGTGCAGTTCTGAATGGTGCAAAACATGCAGTCCTGATTCGGCAGCATTACATGTCCTGATTGGTTGTTATGGAGCAGTTTTGATTAGTTGGTTTAAATGTTAAGAGGATATAATTATATAGTTCTGATTGGACAGTGCAGGTCTCAGTCCATTGGCTGAAAGACAAAACCAGGAACTCCCTTATAATAATTGACTCAGAGGGTGTAATGGAGCAGGGCATAATGTAGGAAGCTGAGTTCAGTCTGAGGTTCTCTCTAGTATACAGAGTACGTGAGAAGCCCCTGTCAGCAGATGGCCGGCTGCTAGACTCATTATTTACAAAATTTGGGCCTTCATTTGACTATTAGGAGTCCATCTCAGCAGATAAATTTTTTCTCAGGGTTCATATCAAATGGGGGCCCACATGCTTAACTTTTTGGGTGGATCATGAATTCTTTGGAGAGTCTTATGAAACTCATTTTCAAGGCAAAGTATGTATGGTGTGTATACACTGTGGTTTTGCTTGTAATTTTAGGGCTCATTGACCCCATGATTGGTCCAGAGACCCCTACTTAGAGCCCCTCCAATCATTCTTTATCATTCTTTGTAGATGGCTGCTTCTCTTGCTCTTGGTGCCACCTCATGGGGCAGGGTCGCTCTGGACACGGGGGCAGGGTTTCACCAGAGCTGTAAGACCTTGTTCTGAGCTGCTGCTCTGATTGAAGGGCCCCAGCTTCACTTCCGGCCAAAGGCAGACAGGGTGGGGCTGGCTAGCAGAGCCCTGCCACCGATGAGCTGGCTGCTCCTGTGGTCTGTTTTTGATCTGATAAGAGCGGGTTCCTGAGAGTGTTTCACTGTGGAGCAGCCTCATCTTTGTCACTCTCTGAGACCCATGCTCATTTCCCCCTTCACATCCCCGACCTCCTCTCACTGCTTGCATGATCTAGGATCTGCTAATCAACCACAGTTGTGTAGGTACTCAACTGTGGCCACCTTGGAGCATGCAGATAGTTGCACTTGGCTTCTCTTACTAGAGTCAGCCTGTCAGTCGTACTTCTTCAGGATTTTCTCCTCCTTCACTACGTCTGAAGGAAGCTGCACAGCCTGGCCTGATTGCCAACATGTGGTGGCTGTGTGGGTAGAGGGGTTATGCTTTCCAGGGGCCAAGGATTCTGCTTTCACAGTCACCAGGATGTCGGGGAGGCCAGAGCTACTGTCCATAGTAAATGAGACCCCTCACTTTAGTCCTTCTCTCCGAGGGGGAGATGATATCATCTTCTTTTGCCATTACAGAATGCCATTACTATAAGAAGGGGTCTAGTAATTTCATTTCAGCTCTGTTAATCAGGGTACATCAGGGCAGAACTAGAACTGATGTTAATTTAGCAAGGAGCCGCTTTGCCATAATCCTTCTGTGGTAAGCCATGAGGCATGAAGGAAATTATAGATGTGCATGCATATAATCATGCATACCCCCTGACTGAAAACTGGAGAACAAATAAAAACAAGCAATAAAAGAACCAGGCGATCTATTTGAAAGCCTCAGTTCCTGTAATAAGCATGTGTATAGCATTTTCGCATTATTGCCAGGTGATAAGTCATGGTCAAAGTGAATTGTGTCATCCAGCCAGTGTCCACTGATGGTGCCCCTTATAGTCGATGGTAACTGTCAGGTTCTGGGAGAAAGTCTCCTTATAAGCTGGAGAAGGTCTCAGAGAGCCATCTTTTCATTGTTATTCCAAAGCCAAAAGTAGAAGAGCGTGAGATAAGTGGGTTCTAAGGGTCGGGATGGCTAAGACAGACCTATGATGGTCAGGGTGATACAGGAACTAAGAGCAGGAACGCAGGAGTTTATGAGCACGAGGGCTGGCAGGAACAGAGGCTTGGGGACAGAGGAAGAAAATGAGTCACTGACAGATCAGAACATTAGATGCAAGCAGAATAAAGGCATACACTGTGGTTCAGATTAAATTCCGGGGTCTGAAACCCAGAAAAATAAGACATCATGGGTGCCAGGACTGTGGTATCTTGGAGTTCCAGTGCACAGTTTCCGGGAGTGGTGAAGACTTGCCTGGGTTCGAATAGTTGGTCTTTGAACTTAGGATGTGCGAGTTCACCTTTGCTTAACTCTTCATGTTTTTCAGGACTATTTAGGCTTTCTTAGGCCCGATTGCTTTCACCTCACCTCATAGTAAACATTTCAAAACACCCACATTTCTTTTTTTTATTTTAAATCTTGTTTTATTTTCTTTATTTAAAAAATTTATTTTTATTGTGGTGACATTGGTTAACAAAATTCAGTAAGTTTCAGGTGTACAATTCAAAAGTAAGGCATATATATATGTATACCGCATTGTGTATTCACCGCCCATAGTTAGATTTCTTTCTGTCACCACAACACATTTGTTGTTAAATATAATTGTTTAGCTGTAAAATATTAAAAGGAATTTTAAACATTTTACTTTTGGAATGATTTGGCTATGAGTAACTCATTTAATTTATGATTGGCTCTAATTTTTTGTCAGACTTCATACCTGTGGTGTCTTATGAACTAAGAAAATCAAAGCTACTAATTATTTTCAAATGTAATGAAATTTTAGTGAAAGTTTAAATGAAACATTGATGAAGTTGACTTAATGTGACATCTTAAAGACATTTAATTAAATATTTGTCAGTGAGGTTGCTATGATGTTATACAGGTATTTAATTGAGTATTGATTGATGTTGAGGATGCCATATTTCTTTTGTATATTGGAGACCAGGCATTTTTTCAGGTCTCATACATTTTTTGTATGCCCCTGAGGCACTCTTCAGGCTCTCAGCATTTTGCCCATGGTGCCAGTGATGCCACTGCTTGTATTAATAATGTGGAATGGGATTTTAAAAGAAATGAGGTACAAGAAGCAACAAATGGTTTCTCTTTTATTGAGCAGCTTCTGTGTGCCAGAATGGGTTAAGTGCCTCACCTGCACTATCACATTTAGTCCTCACAATAGCTCTATGATAATATGATGTTATCCCTATCTAGTGGAATAAGAAATGGGAGTCACACAAATGGGACACCTGGGATTTGAGCCCTGGCCCTTGGGTACCACAACTAGGCTATACTGCCTATCCTTCCTTTGATAGGCCGCTACCTCAATTTCTATCTTAAGTATTTGAGACAGGATTAATTTGGTTGTTAAGGAATCTGGCCAGGTCTACAGAAAGAACTTAGAGCCACAGTGAGAATTCAGACAGATTGGTGAGTCAGTCATTATCAGACCCTTAGCAACTGTGAGCCAAGAACTTAGAGCCACAGTGAGAATTCAGACAGATTGGTGAGTCAGTCATTATCAGACCCTTAGCAACTGTGAGCCAAGAAGAGACCTTAAATTTGACTTGATAATTTTTCTTTAACTCCTGACTTCATGCCTTCTGTTAAAGTGAGAACAAGTAGAATGCCCTTGGTTGGAGAGGGGATTGAGAGAATGGTGTCCACAGGAGGATCATGACAATGTGGGAATAATTCCTAGCCTTGGTCCCAGGAGAAGGTGGCGGGCCCCTTAGAAATCCCAGTTACAGTGGTGGAGGTCTGCTCCAGGGAGGTTCAGTTTGCATCATAGGTAGTCACCTAATCTTTGTGGGCATATGAGATGGAATATGAGTTGCTTTCATTTATCTTTTCAGTGTATTTGATCCTGAGTGAGGTGTGCTCACATAGGCACATATTCAGGAATGTACGTGCCAGGGATAGGATGGAAAAAGCAAGATGAAATCAATGGGAGGTGTAGAAATATTTGTACTTTCTTGTGCCCTTATCTTAAATGCATAGTTATGCTCTTGGATTCCATCAGCCCCTCTTGGGACATGTGGCAAGTACATGTTTTCATGGTTGAGCAGTCAGGGTAGATATATAGGAAATTGATCAGTCTGTCCAAATGTAGTGAGAGATGTGCTGCCTAGTCTCTCCTTGAGTTCTAATTGGAATCTACATTGTAGCAATACTACTTTCAGTTTGGAGAACTGTTTAGGAATAGAATTTGGTTAAGTGGGGAGTGGAATCTCACTAGTGTGATTGGGGCCAGTATAGGTTTTGTGTTTCAGAGAGAATTTTGTCAGGACTCAGTGGCTTTTAAAAGTGTTTTTGCAAAGGTAAAGATTAACACAGACATCAAGATAGTGATCATTTCTGAAGGGTGAGGATGGGACTCTCTCAGGGGAGGGGGCAAAAGACTTCTAAGAAACAGGACTGAGAGTGTCCCGTTTTTAAATCTGAGCAGTGAGTATAGGGTTTCCACTTAATTATTGTTCTTTAAAGTGTTCACATATGTTTTATCTATGCTTCTTTTTGTAAGAAAAGTTTCACAATAAAAACATTTGGGAAAAACGCTTTGTAACACTGTTATAAACGTCTTCATGCTTCTTTTATTTTTTATTTGACTTAGGTGAGCATAGCTACCCCAAAGCAGAAACCAAAAACTCCGTTTTGCTTTGGTAAGTACTGAGCCAGGGGATGGGTTTTCTGAACACTTCTACAGTAGCTTCCTCTTTTGCACAGTGACAGTCCTGTGATCACATGTGACTTACACCCTGTGTGTATGAGTGACTTTAGGTACAGTGATGTTCCTGGGTCTCAAGTGATGCTGCTTTCCTTGGTCTCGCCACAAAGATTATTAATAACATAAGACAGAGGTACAGGGACCAGTGGGGTTTCAGGTTCTCTTGACTCCACTGGGCAGAGTGCAAGGTATCTACTAGAAGCTTCTAGGAATCCTCATCTCAGAGCTCAGTAGTGGTATGCTCAGGAAAGGTAAAAACTTGGGAAAGTTGGGAAGATAAGAGAAAAGAAGGAGTATTCTTATGAGGGTCTAAGTATTGCCAGATCAGTGACAGTGTTGGGGGTAACACAGGAAACAGGCACTCAGTGGATGTCTCAAGTTATTGAATCATCAGTATTTATTTGGCTCCCACTGTGTTTTTATTACTGTACTAAATGCTACAAGAAATGCTAACAAATAGTTTCTGTTGTGTATCTAGGGAGATCTGAATGTAAGCTCATGAAGGCAGGGATACTCCTCTGCTTTGTCATTGCTGTATGCTCAGCATGTAGCGTGATTCTGGCACATAGTAGATCCTTGGTAAATATTTATAGAATGAATGAATGAGCTACTGAATTCTGTGTTTGCCTCATGGTTCTCACCTTTTTTAGTTCAGGCTTATTTATGCTAGGAGAATAAAATGACCCCTTGAGCTGTCCTCTCCCAACTTCAGGTTGGTTCAAGCTTCTTTGGCGCTCTCATTCCCCTATCTTTTTTTAAAAATAACATCGCTAAGCTTAAAAATGACACTCTCAGATTTTGTGGTCAGCAGATCTATTTTTTTAAAAATTATGAATCCAGAAGTAAATTGTTGACTTAATGGAGTGCTTGAGGAAAGGACAGGTTGAAAATGAAGTCAAGGTCACAGATTTGATTATTTGATCTTAGGTAAGCTTTGTTCCAGTTCCCAACCACAGACAAGACTCCTAACCTGGGCCAATTGTGTCAGTGGAAACAAAGAGCACTGGGTCCAAAATGATATTTGTATCATCATGAATGTAATCTGTTGGCACCTCTGAAAAGTAGTTTGAGCATGTGTCTTGTTGAAGGCAGCCTCGTTGCTGCACAACAGCATATTACAGTTGTTGTTAATTTCAGGTATTATTCTTGTGGCCAGTGGAATAATCCACACTTTAAAGAGAGAGAGCTGTGTAGCCTGATCCTTCCCAAATATTCATGCGGTGACTTCGCACCATGCGAAAAGTCTTCCTCTGCTTTGTGGGGACCCTGCTACTTCGAGCACCTTAGTTTTGTGGAGTCTTTTTGTGTTGCATGTGTCCTGACCTGGAGTTTTCTCTCTCTTACCTGTGACTTTTGCAGTCATAAATGCCCTCTCTCAGAGGTATTTTCTTCAAGCCAATGACCAGAAAGATCTGAAGGACTGGGTTGAAGCCCTGAACCACGCCAGCAAAATCACTGTACGTATGATTGCTTTTCCTTTCTGGAGGGGTTCAGTGTCTCTTCCTAGAATGTGACCTGTTTGGGTGAGGAAGAACTCTTGATTGCAGCAGGGACTTTCTCAGAAGCTTGTTCCAGATCCAGTTCCCATACCTCTTCTAACACCTTGGCTTACTCACCGCAATTTGAACTGAGAGTTTGAGTTGGAATCAAGTTCAAGGGGAAGTTCATGGAGTGTCTGCTTTGTGCTTCTGGGATGGCTCCTGGTCAGTTGTGTTTTGGGTAATGCTGATTCAGAAAGTGGTGAGATTAGAAAATGGATTGCTGACTTTGAGAAGTAGAGTAAAGGGCAAAACATAAGGAAGGAAGTCAGAATTTGTCCTGGCTTAAGGGAATACTCTTCTTCTGTAAGAGCTGGCCTAGGTGATCAGTCCAGGCCACCCACAAGCTTGTCCTTCCAAAGCATTCCATTTAAAAACATCACTGAACTAATTCACTTACTGTGCTCTAAGTGCTCTCACTTTCTTTGACTTGGTTGATGAAGAACTCATTTCTTCTTCCTTAGACATACAGGGGAAAAAAAGGGAGAAATGTAGGAAGGAGGAGAGGGAAAACTTATAGTTTGGAAAAAAATAGACCTTTAGCCAATAGTCTAGACTGATTTGTGGTATAGTAACCATGGTTTATTTATATGCTGAAAAGTTTTATTTTCTGTATTATATAGTCAGAAATGCTTACATTCTAGTGACTTCCAATAATAACCATTATGCCCTGGAGCAGATGATTCTCCATGTATCTCAGGGTTCCTGTGCATAAATTAATAGAAGAAATCTGTGTATCTATCTAGCACTGGTAATGCTGGACTCAAGCAGAGTACAATTCAGTCATCAGAGCGATTTTGCTTGTTAGCTTATTATTCTAATAAACCTTGGTAAATGCAAGAAAAGAGCAAAAGGACAGGAGGGAGGGAGATTGCTGCCAACTCATATGTCTGCTCACCCATGTGCTTGTGTACATGACTACTAGTGCTGATTTTATTAAAGGTTTTCTTCATTCATGTTGGGGTCTTCACCCTTCTGTGTCTTCCACAATTTGAGGAGTTTTTTTCAGTGTCTAATACCTTGTTCTCATTCATTGTTTCCTCCTGGATTTCCTCTGTTTCCTGCCTGGTTAACTGAACTACACATCCTGTACCGCAGCAGGGACCCTCTTTCCCTTTCTTTTGTGCCTTGAGCATAGAGTTGCTCTAATCACCTAGTTCCTCCTGCCTCTTTTCTGGCCCCCCAGGGCAGAAGTTATAGGCTGTGGGAGTGGAAAGGAGCATGATGATGCCCAGGGACTGGAAGTCCAAAGGCCTCGTGTAATGTCAAAGCCTTCTTCAGGGTCTCCACAGTCTCCAGGGTCCCTCTTCTTTTCCTTGTTCTGTTTATACATCCCTTCACTTTGCCTGCCAAAAGTCCTGTGGGACAGAAGGAAGAGGAGGGGTACCTTTCCTCTTAATCTTTTTGTGTCCCGAAAGGGTTTAGTTTTTTCTCCACTTCCACATCATCTTATATTGTGTATCCTTCCTTAGAGAGGCTGGATAGATGTGGGACTGGGACACCACATGGAAGACATACATATTTATTTTAGTCCACTTTATGTGCAAAGTGAAGTATCATGCACTTCAGGAGATACAGAGATGAAGGAGGGAACAGATAGCACATTGAGCCAAACCTTCACATGTGCCATACGTTCACCCCTCCCTCATATCACTTTTGTGAGATAGATGCGTTTACTGCCATTTTTCAGATGAGGAAAATGGAAATCAGAGTCTTGCCCAAAGTCTAGAGGTTAGTAAGTGGTAGAGCTGGGATTCAAACTCTGGACCCTTTGGCTCCCAAGACCTAGGAGTTTATAAATATATTAAAAATGAGCAACAGTGTTAAAATAAGTTAGATTACATACCGCTTTACATACATGGATGGCTTCATTTTGCCTTGTAAAAACCCTAAGTAGGAAGGGCAAGTGTTATTATCCCCATTTATAGATGAGGAAATGGAAATGCCTAGAGATCAAAGTGACTTTCCCAAGATTATAGACCCAGCATGGATGTAGTTTTTCTGCCCACAGATCACTGTTCATATTTTACTGAGGTCATTGAGTCCTTATGATTGAAGAAAATGATCAACATATGATTTTTAAAGAATTAGGCTCTCTCAGAGTATTAGTATTCCCGTATTTGTTTTCTAGGGCTACTGTAACAAACTGGGTGGCTTAAAACAACAGAAATTTATTCTCTCATGGAGACCAGAAGTCTTGAATCAAGATGTTAGCAGAGCTGTGTTCCCTCTGAAGACTTTAGGGGAGAATCTTTCTTGCCTCCTCCAAATTCTGGTGGCTCCTGGTGGTCCTCGGTGTCCCCTGGCTTGTAACTGCATCATTCCATCTCTGCTTCCATCACTGTATGGCCTGTGTGTTTGTGTGACCTCTGTTGTTCCTTGAAAAACATCAGTCATAGAACTTAGGGCCCACTATGAACCAGTATAAACTCATCCTAATACCATCTTCAAAGATCCTAGTTCCAAATGTCACATTCTGAGGTTACGGATGGACAGTTTTGGGAGACATTATTAAACTCACTGTATTTTTCAAAAGAGTTGAAAATTGAGCTGTACAAGTGAAGTACAGCTCCCTCATCCCCACCCACACATCCCCAAGTTGGATTATCACTTCTAGCAGTCTAGGTGTGCCTAGTGAGAAGGAAGATGAATCCTTGAAAGCTTCATTTCACATTACAAATGATATCCTTGTGGATCTCTAGCATCAGAGAACATGCCACAGGTGGATAGAAGAGGGCGCTCCCTTAACTAAGCCTCTGGGATCTTGCCAAACCAAAAAGATGACCTTGTTTTCAAGCTCCAGAGCACAGTTTTTGTTGAATTTGTCCTCAGTAGGCCAATTTAAAATATCAGGAAGTGGAAACAGTTTTGGAAAGGCTCTGGATGGCTAGAAGTAGCCTCTGATATTGGGGCATGAATAGGGACAACTGGCTATTCTAGGCAGAAGACAAGAAGATTCTGACAGACAACAACAGCTAAGCTTCTGTGAGACATTTTCTGGTTTTTATTAACTAAAAGGCTTTGTCCCTACTTTTTTCTTGGGTTTTAGGAATTCATTTGGGTCATTTGGGAAGAATTTCTGCTGTTCCATGGTGATTATACCACTATACACCCAAGCAATAATAACATACCTAAAGAATTCTATCACAATAGCAAAAATCAGAGAAATTTAGGAAAGGTGGTAAGTAGGTAGGTAAGTAGGTAGTGGTATTTAGCACTGGAGAATTAGCTAGCTCTGGGGCAAGTCATTTTAATGAGCTTTCATTGACTTTATCTATGAAATGGACAAAAAAGCACCTACTTGAAAAGATTGCTTGAGACTAGGGATAGTGCAGTAAAGAGTTTGGTGCATTCCTGGCACTGAGTAGGGGCCCAAAGCAATGAGACCTGCTATTCTCTCTATGACAGCCAGAAGGAAAAGACAAGGTAGATTTCTGGTCCAGTCAGGTGAGGTGGTGGGCAGAGAGGTCACTCTTGTCTATGTAAACTGAGAATGCAGGCCAGAAAGAGGGGTCTCTTTCTGGGGCCCGGGTGTAATCACAGTGGTCTTACTTCTTTGCAAAGGTACCAGATGGAGTGATCCTTGGTCCCCCTGAGCTGTGAGCTCTCGAAAGATTCATTGGTCTTTCTCACTCTCAAGGCTGTAGAAGTAGCAGTAAAGGATGTTGGCTTTTCTCATGCAGTCCATAGTTATTTTCTGGTAGATCCACACAGGGCGCTAAGTTTTTGTGAATGAGAGGCTTTGTGATTCTGTGTACACCATACCAGCTGGGATATAGGTCCAATCTCTGTCTGGTCATTAGTCATGGCTTTGGCCAAATGACTTTACTGTTCTGGAGTTCGTTTTTATTCTTACTAAATGAAAGATTTTATCAGCGTTTGCAGATTCTGGTATATAAATGAGTGAAGTGGGTGAAGAGAAAGAAAAACAACATAGATGAGAATAAATGCCACCTAAAACATGGCCTCAGTGCGGAGAGAATGGTTGGGTTGGTGGCAAACTGAAGAATGAATTCCCCATCTAAAGAGAGAAGTGCTGCTTATCTGGGAATCTGGATTTTATATGAAATATCCTAAATTTTAAGTGTAGATTGGAAATACACTGCATAGGACAAACAAAACAGTTTGGGCCAAGTCTGCCTTTGGGCTCTCTGTTTGCAGCCTGTGGCCTGTGGTCTCAAACCAGCCATAAAACTTCTATGATTATATGTACATACTCTCATTTGATAACCAAAACAACTCTATGACATAAATGTTATTCCACTTTCCATTTTACACATGGGATAGTTTAGGCCCAGAGAGGCTTAATGATTTGCCGAAGGTCACTTGGTTAGTTAGTGAGTTATTCCCTGTCATGAGTTGTTCCCCAGGCCTTGGGCTCCAAAGCTCATGCTCCCTAATTCTGTACCACCTACCACATGTGGGTACCCGTGCCCCTGCCTAGCATACTTTCTTCTATCTTCACATTCCTGGTTCATTTTCATTCTCCAGGTTACCGTTTATACATCTCCTCCTCTGCTAACCACTCCATTTCAAGCAGTTCCCCTGCTGTTCTCTAGCTTAGCTTCTATTTGTTTTCTTCATGGCACTCACCACATTTTGTAATTATCCTGATTGTTTTGCTATCAATTTTTGTCAAGTGTCCCCTACTAGCATCTCCATGCTGTGAGGGCAGGACATGTGTATAAATTTGCAGTTTTATACTTTGTTCTCTTGCTAGGGAAGGGCTGGCTTACAGTAGGTGCTCAGTATGTTTGTTGAGTAAGTGTATACATGACTCTCTGTGTGTGTGTGTGTGTGTGCGCGCGCACACGCGCACGTGCACATGCGTGCATGCGCTTTGGAGGTGGCTGGCAGAGTTCCTCTTACTCAGATATTGATTGATGGAAGGCCTGGGGAACAGAGGGGCATCTTACTATAATTTAGTACATTAGCTTTCGTCACTCTTCCTCAGCTTGCTTTTGGTCCCTGCTTTTCCTAGCCTTCTGTATCCTGTTGACCATGGTGCCATCATTCTTCCCAGGTACCCAAAATTGGGAGCCTGCCCCTGACGACCGAAGTTCTCAAAAGCCTGGCAGTTCCTCCAGCCTTAGAGAAGAAGCCGCAGGTGGCCTACAAGACAGAGATCATCGGAGGGGTGGTGGTACACACGCCCATCAACCAGGTGCTGGGGCCTGGGACTGCCAGGGGGTTGTGGGGTGTGTGATGTCCTGGTGTGCCAGGAATGTGTACAGAAGACTGTACTGAGAAAAGGGCAGTTGGGAGTTTGGGAAGCCAGTGCAGATGGAGTGGGCAGGAACATACAGGTCTCGGGTGGGTGTAAATAATGGCAGTAGAGAAATTGAGGCCTCCACATCTTGAAATTGTGTGGCCAGCACAGTTTGGCAACATACATAGGAGACTAGCACATGTAGGCACCATGAGGAGCGAGGCTGGAAACAGGCCCACTGTCTTTCCTCTTCTGGTTTGCCTGCTCTGCCCGTCCCTTTTTCCTGGGTCTGCTCAACCTCCCTGAGCCTTATTCTGTGAAAGCACCAGGTACAATGCCTGATGGGGGCAAAGTAACTGTGTATTTTCTTGTTTAGTTCTGTGACCACTGTAGTGGGCAGAGATGAGAGATGATTTGGTCAGAGGAAACTGGGTTGGGCAGGGGCTGTGACCACGTAAGGATTGAAGGGGAGATGCTAATCCTGACCCTGTTTTCTTGTAGAATGGTGGAGATGGGCAGGAAGGGAGTGAGCCAGGGTCCCACGCCATTCTTCGAAGGTCCCAGAGTTACGTCCCCACGACAGGCTGCCGTGTTTCCTCTGGGCCCCCCCTCATTAAGAGCGGCTACTGTGTGAAGCAAGGGAATGTGGTGAGTATCAGCACTGGGCCGGAGTGGGTTCTGGTTACTCCCTGGAGCCTGTAGGTATGGGGAGCAGACTGAAAAGAGGAGCTGCATTCCTTCTTGCTAGCTGCTGCCCAAACCATGAGAGACTTGGAACCAAACACTCACCCCTGCAGGAGGCATTGCTCCTGATAGAACTTTTTATCCCCTACTGAATGTGAGAGCCTGGCTTCCATGGGGCTGGGTCCTGGTACTTTAGAACTAGAACACCCTTTGAGTGCTGGTACCTTTTCCTAATGTCCTGTCCGTTACTTTTTATTTCAGCGGAAGAGCTGGAAACGTCGCTTCTTTGCACTCGATGACTTTACTATCTGCTACTTCAAGTGTGAGCAGGTTTGTAGTCACTCTGGGACCCTTCTAAAGAGGTCATGGAAGGGAAGAGGCAGATGAATAACATGCACGTGTGTGTGCACGAGTAGAGACGTGGACACACACAGACCTTAGAGGTGACTGTCTTACCTCCATCCCTCCTGTGTGTGCATCTTTAGAGTGACGGTAGAGTGGCCTGAACTTCTTCCCTCCTATGCAATGAGCTCTTCTGTGGTCAGAGCCACAGAGCATCTTAGATTTTTTTTCTCTCTTGATTCTTTTGAGAATTTCCCTTATTTGCAACCTGGTTTTAGTTGCCCATCTCTGACAAGAGAGGCATATCAGTCAGCTTAGTCTTGGTCATGGCATTACTTGGACAGCCTCATTTACCTATCTTTCTGTTATTTCTCCCAGGACCGAGAACCACTGCGTACTATATTTCTCAAGGATGTTCTCAAGACCCATGAATGTCTGGTCAAGTCTGGGTAATTGTCTCAGCTTATTCTTTTTGTTTAAAACCCCCATTTGCTCTCTTAAACCTTCATTTACGAGCCTTCCGAGGCTCTGTTCAAGAGTCTTCTCCCAAGAGCAAAGGCCATATCTTGAGGTCCCATGCATGACCCACTATATCCTGGCTGATGCAGATGTGAGATCACACTGGGCACACTTAACCATCTTCCTGTTACTTTACTCTCATTCCTCAAATATCGAGCCTATATAATAATTTTCTGGTGGAGAAAAAGAAAGAATATAGAAACAAAGGAGATAGTGGTGCTGAGATGCTTCAGGTGTTAGGGTTAGATGCTCATTCCACATGAGGACTAGGGCTCAGAGCGGGGACTGTGTCTTTAGTCTCTCACTTCGCAGCACTTCTGGTCAGATCACTGCCCATGCCAGTGTCTCATCCCTGAACTTATGCTTCTTGTCTTCCCTGCCTTTTGACAGATCCCTGATGTCCCCTTAAAACAAGGCTGATTCACAGCAACTTTGTTATTCCCGTTGGGCAGGAAGAGGAAGTATTTTTAATGTGTTTTTCTTTTCATTAGGAAACGTTCCAAGTGCCATGATGCACAGGGTCAGTTTAGGACCTTGGACCCCCAGGCTGAGGCTCTCCAATATCCACCACCAAATAGAGATTTCCTCAGAAGTAAGCTTTAGAAACCCAAGAGCATCTGGACATCTAGAAATCCTTGTTTTAGCCCTCAGTTTACAGTCTTTAAGGACTGTAAGTTGGTCTCTGCATCCGTGGACTGTGCATGCAGAGCCAGCATGCTCAGAGAAGCTATTAGCAGCAGGCAGACTGTTCCTGAATGAAGGCTTGGAAGGGTCTTGCATGCAGACAGTGCTGTATGACCCAAGGAAGCAGGGACTGAAGCACTGCACTGAGTCTGGCAAATGGCAGTTGCAGAGTACAGAAAGTTAGAGAAGTTCCCAGTGACAATTTATAATTCATGAAAGTAGCTGTAGGTGGAAGTTCCAGAAGTGTGGTTCCAAGGTTGCTAGTGGGCAGAGGAAAGATTAGGCCTGACCAGGTCCCCGGAGATAGTTCTTGCCTCCGGAGGCCTGTACAGATAGACATACAAGCACCTGAGCACATTGCGGCAGCTTGGTGAACCCAGATGAGGTCAGTCCTAAGAGTGTTCTGCACTCTGCCTGAATCTCTGACTGCCGGAGTCAGACTGAATGAACTCTGAATAAAAGAATTAAGGTTGTTGAAGATCATTAGGGAAGGAATCCCCAAGCCTCTGCAGGTTCCAGACCTGTGAGACTGTGGCCTCTCCCAAACCCAGTGAGAGGGCTTTAGGGCATCTGAGTAGTCAGCCAACATTTGTTGAATTGAAATTGTATTGAAATGGAATTGAATTGAATTGAATGGACTTGAATTGAAAAGCAGCATGTAACCTGAGAAGCAGATGTGAAAAGGCTGGGGATTTCCTCCCTGCTTTGCTTTCACCTCCTCAGTGGTTGATTCCATGATTGTATTCTATGTCCATGACGAGTTTAAAAGTTTGAAACATTTATCCCGAAAGCAGAGCCATCTCTATTCAGAAACTCAGAAAGTAATAATAGTGAAATGTATTTCAAGCGACCACTACATGACATGCATTGTACCAGATACCTTATATACTTATAACTGATCTTAGTGGTGTGGTAGCCAGCCTGGTAAAGGAGATCTTCTCATCTTTATTTTTATAGTAGGGTTATAAAGGCTCACAAAGTTTTTAAAACATTCCTAAAATACCTTTTCCCTAAGTGGAGATAAGATTTGGTCCATCTGACCCCCATCTTACTGCCCTCTCCCTTTTAGTCTCATGCTCCTTTTTTTCCTGGTACCCATGTTACTGGCCAAGCACCTGCCATTTTCTTCCAGGTCCTCATGAAGCCAACTCTGACTGTCTGCAATTGGTCCTTTCTTGGACTTATTCTAACTCTTGGCATATAGCACACAGTCTGACACCTAATTGTATAGATTTGCTTTTTTGTTATTTTATTGGCAAAGAATTAGATCTTTCACTCCTTATATATCCCTTACTATGACTGGATGCACGCAGCTGACATTTAACACTGGAAATAATTTCAGCTGATTTGAGGTTTGTCATTGAGCATCAGCTACTTCTTGCCTTCTTTGCAGAAGTCAGGATCCCTCTTCCTAGGCATACCCATTTTGAAGCATCTTCAAGTGTCTGCTCTTGCCTTTCTTTTCTCCTCTTTAGTGTCCAGTCCACTCAGCTCAATCTAATGAAGCACAGAGCAGGAATTTAATGTAATTGATGAACTTCCTGCCTGGGTGAGGAAAGGTTTGGAAATGAGAGAGTTGGCTCCTTTAGAAGAGGCAAACAGTAGTAGAATAATTAAAAGCATGGATGCTGGAGTCATACCTGGGTTTAAATCTTGACTCTGCCATTTACTAACTCTGGTACCATGGAAAGTCTTGTAACCTCTCTGAGCCTGGGTTCTGTCATCCATAAAGTGGCAAGTGTTAAGTTCCTCATTGGATTGTTGTGAAGATTGGATGAAATAATGCTCCAAACACGCACTTACACAAAAAAAGCACTCAAAGAACAGACTGGTCATTGCCAGAGGTGGGGGTCAAAAGGTACAAACTTCCAGTTATAAAATAAGTAAGTCCTGGGGATGTAATGCACAACATGATGACTATAGTTAACAATACTGTATTGTATGTTTGAAAGTTGCTAAGAGAGTAGATCTTAAAAATTCTCATCACAAGAACTGTGTGGAGATGGATGTGAACTTACTGTGGTAACCCTTTCAAATATATACAAATATTGAATTGATATGTTACATGCTTGAAACTAACATAAAGTTACATGTCAATTCTCTCCACACACACACACACACACACACACACACACACACACACACACACACCCCAATAAAATTTTTATCTACTTAACTCTGAAAAAAAAAGCCCTCAAAACAGTGCTTTGCACAAAGCACATCGTGCATATTAGCTACTAAAACAAAAACAACAAACCAATCCACAATGTGGGGTGTGGTGGATATTAGGCAGGTGGTTTTAGAGGGAAAGGAGCTTTATCTTAATAGAACAGGTGTGCAGTGGGCGGTTCCACGGGGGTGATGAAACCTCCTGAGATCCTCTAGGAGCTGAAGGGAGAAGAAAGCCCTATAATGTTTTTTGAGGCAGGCACTAAGGGAAGAAAGGCCTGGGAGCCCCCTTCTTGGTAGAGGGTACTGGTGCCTTTACTTAGGACAAATCAAGTCCTCAATGTGTACACCATCATGCTGGTAACTCTCTTTCTCTGCCTAGTGATCTCTTAATGAGGGACAACCTGTTTGAAATAATAACAAGCTCCAGGACTTTCTACATCCAGGTAAGAAGCTCACTAAGGGGACTTCAACATCCATTTCTGTGAATAGTGTACTCATTGCTTTTTCCTGTGCTTTCTCTTTTATTTTGTTTGAAGTTTCTAGTTGGTAAATTTAGCCCCTGAAAGTCATTCTGAGTCCCATTTTATTCTAAACAGGATGTTTGCCAAAAGCTTCCCAACCATGAAATAATAAGAGCAGGTTGAGCCACTGTACTGGGGAATGTGAGCATGCACCAGCTGTTCTCAGTTGCAGGGCGCCAACTAAGCAGAGAAAAGGAGAACTGGCCAGTGGTTTCACTTCTCCTTTGGAGAGTATTTATAAGCTCCTCCTGTGTGTGGTCATCACTGTGTGCGGAAGGACAAAAGCACAGAGGTCCCCGTTCAGGCACCAGGTGCAAAGCCCAGCTGCACAGAGAAAGCCATTGTTTGGGCTCTGACTGTTCAGCTATCAGGAGCTTCTCCCCTCCACCCACTGCTTTGGAGTTCTCCCAACTCCTAAAATCATAAGAGCATGAAAGGCAGATTTCCAAACAAGGCCTAGACTTTCAGGGCCAAGTCTCTACCCTCGCCTGCCTGGAAATCCATAGAGTGTGCCTTGATTCTTGTGGCATCATGTTAGTGCTGCATTTCTAGCATTAAGACATCATGTCGTGTGTTGGTGTAAACGAGGGGCCCCTCAACCAAAGCTTTTCCCACTGCACTTTCCTCTTTGTTTCAAGTGTCACTCTCCCTTCCACAAGGTCACCCCCCTTTCGCAAGTTGATGGGTAGCAGCCCCAGTTGTCCTGACTCTCTGAGCTGGTCCCCCTGTCTGATCCCAGCAGACAAGCTGGCAGCCTTAGCCATATGTAGGTTCCATTCATTAAGAACAAGCACTTGCCATCCCGGAAGAGACAATGTAGGAGAGCTGCAGAAAGTGTTGCTGGGGTGTTAGAGCTGGCCCCATTGCCATTCAGGGGCAGAGTTTAAACTGTAGGTGCAATAAAAGTATTTCTAGTTCTGGCATTTAACAGATAGTTGTTGAGTATCCTCAGTGTGCCAGGCATTTTGCCTCATTCTGGGGACACTGCATTAAATAAAACAGATCCTGAACTGGGGGTGGGGAGGGGGGAGAGAGAGAGAGAGAGAGAGAGTCAGTCAGTCAAGTAAACAGGCAATAAAAATAGTGTGATGGGATAGGGGAGGGAGTGTTGTTCTGATGAATGCAGGGGAGTTTTTAGGGCAGTGAAACTATTCTGTGTGATACTTTAATGGTAAATGAATGAAATAGAACTTTACAGCACAAAGTGTAAATCCTAACTTATGGCACTTTTATTTTTTTACTCTTTATTAAAATTATTGGGATGACATTGGTTAATAAAGTCAAGTCAGTTTCAAGTATACAGTTAAACAATATATCATATGTATATTGCATTTGTATTCGCCACCCAAGTTAAATTTCCTTCCATCACCAAATGTTTGACTCCTTTGCCCCTTCCCAACATATGCAAATTTTAAGAAAGCATGTAGGAGATCAGGTGATCTCAGCATGGAATTGCAGAATATGATGAGAGAAGCTCACTGTATTATAGAGTGAAACTACCTCACTGATGGGGATAGGGGGCTAAACACAAACAAAAACCTACAGTGTGATGAGTGTTACCATTAGAGTGAGTAGTGGTTGCCATGGAAACTCATAAGAAGGGTACCTCCCCCTCACCCTTTTCAGGCAGTCAGGGGAGGTTTCCTGAGGGAAGATATATCTAAGCTGGGTCAGTTGGGGGAAGAGTAGCCTAGGCAGAGGTAGTAGCATGTGGGGAAAAAAAGCTTGGAAATAAAAGGAAAACAGAGCAAACAGGAGGCTGGAGAGCAGATACATAGGGCCTGTGGCCTGTTATGCCTTGTTGAAGAGCTAGTCTTTTATCCTGAGGGTTAGGGCCCTTCAAGGCTAAACTAGGGGAGTGACCCCATCGAATCTACCTTCTAAAAAATATCACTTGGACAAGTGATCTTATTTTCAGAGCCTTTTTTTCCTCATCTGAAAAGTGGAGACAATAGCCCTGAACTCCAACCCCTGTAATGGTATGCTGGCTATGAATTGCTTGGCTGGGTACAATATAGAGGACAGATGAGAGAAAGGGGAAGATAGGAGCTGGAGAGACCAGTTTGAAGGCTATTGTTGTAATTTAGGTGAGACATAAAAGGAAGCCCAAACTAGGATGCATAGACAAAAGTGGAAAATGTGAATGCTATTAAGAGTCCTTTCCAGAACTTGATTGTTGGTTGCTTGTGTGGCAAAGGGAGAGACGAGAGCTAAGCGTACTGTCCAGATGTCTGGCCTGGGCCTTAGGGTGGCTGCTGGCAGAAGTCACTGTGATAGGAACATGAGAGGAGGGACTATGGAGAGCAGAGACAAGCCTAACAGAGGTGGTTCTGAGTTTACACTGTCTGTAGGACATCCAAGGTGACATTATGGAGGCCCTTAGATAGGCAGTGCCTGACACATTGCTGGTGTTAAATATTTGTCAGGTGAATGATCATGCTGGGTAAGTGTTCAGGACAGAACTTTTGGGCTGGAGGTAGTGATTTGAGAAACATGAGCCCCAGCAACAGAAAAGTTCAAAAGGCATTGTATCGTCTGCATGAATATGTGCACATTTACCAGAAGCTTCTCATTATTTCTATCCTCCTTTGCCTTCTGCTCCCACGTTTCTAGGATAAAAGAACATTAGCATCACACTGAATTAATAAATGAGCAAATGGACAAATCTGTTTATCATACCTAACTCAAAGAGAATAGGAAGTTAGAGAATAGAGATTAAAAATCATTAAAAATATGTATTAATTCATTTTAAAATAGCAACTATAAAACTCATTTATGTTAACACAAGTAACATTTTATAAAAAAGAACTATATTTCTAAAACAAAAAAAGCAACAATAATAGAATTGTTTTTTTGTTTGTTTGTTTTTGCAAATCTCTTTAATAGCTGGTTTAATAGACGACAGCAGGATTCTCATATCTGCTTCTGCATTTTATCTGGAGCCATATGTTGTTTTGGTTGGAGAATATGAAGAAAATCTGGCCCCGCACAGATATTATTTAGAAAAGAGGGGATTGTTTTAATAGCTTTTTCAATTAATTGTGGATATATTTTGATTCTATACCAACACTTGGAAAATGGTAATTTCTTCACATTTAGGTGCATTGTGGGATTGGAAGCCAGTATCAATAAACTTTCATACTCTTAAATTAAAATCCATTGGTCAAATTACATAAATATCTGACCCTTAATATAAAATAGTATTGAATGTCAAAAAAAAAAAACCCACTGGTCAGTTTTGCACTTTCAGTGGGTCCTTTTTACCAATGAGTGATTTTGTAACTTTATGCATTGGTCATTTGGAAAATTGTGGTCTCAGTGTAGTATGCAGATCTTCCAAATGTTGACACATTTTATTATATAATATAAAAAAAAATCACATTTGTTAATATCACCACCAATATCATCAATGAAGCATTCAAGCTCATGAGGTGGATGTAAATTTTCTGAAATTCTCATTTTTGCTTTGAAAGCTGAAAATTTATCATTTGCAAGAAAATACTTTCATGATCTTCCTGACATAATAGGCTCATTTCATTTAGGTTTCAGGAAGAGTTTGTCATATACATAAATCTGAATAAGTTTGACTGACAGTTTATCTGTCGGTCATTTGTTCCAAGTAAACATTGTGGTTCATGCAAAAAGTGAAAGTATGACTACTCATGCAGTTTGGTGCTATCACTTTTACCCACTATGCCAAAGTAGCATTCTGATCTGCTTCCTAAGGTTTATGTTCAGTAAATCTGCCTCAAAGAACTGTGTATTCTCGGGATCTAGGAAAGCTAGACTGGAGAGTGGGGGATATCTAGACAGAGAAGATAACCTACTTGGACAAGACAAAGATTTGGGCAACAGAATGAGGCTGGATTCCAACTACTTAGGTGTTGGTCATTTACCTTCTATGTCACATTTGTGTATAATTTGTACCCTGTGATTTCTCACACTGGAAAAAACTACCATTTATTGCCAACTTCGATACCCCAAGCACAGTGCTAAGGATTTTACAGGCAGCATACTACTTAATTCTCAACAGTTTCTGAGGTTGCCTCTGCTTTACAGGTGAGAAAACAGAGTGTCTGAAGGTAAATTATTTGAGATCATAAACTGGTGAATTAGGCAGCTGATTGAGAGGCACTAGGTACTGGAGCAAGACCTACTTACTTATGTTGTTTACAAGTAGCCTGGTGCAAAACCCAATATGTAGAGGGGAGTCCGACTCTGCATTGGGGAAGGCCAACTTGTGGTAACTGGGTATCCTGACAGGTGGATCATGGTGATAGAGATCCAGGATCTGGCAGTGATCAGATCAGATATTTAAGCCTGTGATGTCAGCAAGCTCAGTAGCAGGTAGATGGTTCTCTGTTCTGGGCAAGCATTCAAAATGAGATTTCAGTCTTTGGACTATAAGGCAGACAAGGTTCACCATTTTTCCATTTTCTAGTCATAGAAGGTGAGTGATATTAAGTAGCTTATCATGAGAAGGATTAGTTATTCAAAATGGGAAATGTGGTGCAGACTGGTTTTGATAACTTGGCATAAGCCCAGTTGTCAGTACTAGGGGGCTGTGTCAGGGCAGGAGTAGTAATAAGAGGGCTCACACATAAATGGCAGAGTGTTGGGCTAGAACTCTTTGGATACTTACTGTTTTAATTTAGACTACAAGGTGAATGACATCACCTACAACTATGTAGTGTAGTTGTTTGCAATCATATGTGGCAGGGCTGTGTCTAAAGATGGGATACTTCTTGGGGAAGGGGGAGAGTTAGTAGTATTAGCTATTGGGAAGAGAAGGCAGAGGTTGGTAATAGAAGAAGGAGCTGCCTAAAAGTTTTAGACAGCTGCAGTGGAAGCCTTTTATTGATGACCTCTCGAATTCCTTGCTTCAAATCATTTTATCTGTTATAGTCCTTGGTTCATAGTAGAAATTCATTAAAAGCTCATTGCATTGCAATAAAACCACAAACTGGAGTGACTCATTTTAATACACTTTATTCCCCTCACCTCAAAAACTGCCCTCAAGGACAGAACTCCTACTTTTTTCTTTTGAACCAAGCACCAGAAACAAGTGTACATTCTTAAGCACACTAGGAAATAGTGAAGGCATGAGCTTGGCACTTCCTTTTATATTCTGCTCACTTTTAAGCATTTTTAAATCTCTTAGTAATTCACCATGGGGTGGGTGGATTTTGCTCTGTTTTGTACCTCTGGTTTTTGAAGCTCCTTTGTGATGCGGTTTTAAGATATTTTTGAGTTTTTGATGAAGGCTAAGCACAGGCTTTCCATAAAAGAGAAATATATGCATACATCATAATTTTTGCATAAAATCTTTGAGGTTTCACAGAATTTTTGTTGCCAATGAATCCCATTCTTAAAACTACTAAGAGGAATCATAATTATGATTTCAGTAAAGTAATATTCTATTTCTTTTCATGTGGGATGTTATAATACCTACTTTTCTATTTGAATAATATTTTTAAGTTACACTTATTATTTAAACATTTTAATGTTTACTAATGTTTATTATTATTATCCTCATAGGGATTAACTACCTAGGTTATCTGATAGAAAAATGTCCTTAAATGGAATTAGAGAATTATGGAAGGAATATAATTAGCAAACAATTTCCATCTCTACTAATTACTAAATGTTTTAAGAAAGATTTAATTATTTTGCCTGTCACATGGCAAAGATTTTTAAAAATTGTAATATATAATAGTTCTAGCAAGGGTTCATGTAAGAAATAATGTATTGCTGGTAGATGAAATTTTCATATATCGTTGGCCATAAATTTCTCGTCTTATAAAAGAGCCTTAAAAGAATGCATACTCTTTAGTGATTTCCCTAGGAGTTGGAGAATCCTAAGTATGAAAAAAGCTTTATGCACAAAGATGTGAAAACAGCATTATTTATTTTAGAGAATTGGAAATGATCAAAATCTGTTTTAGAGGATTTTCATTCTTGTGTTTGAGTTCTCCAGATGTTAAGTTGGGAAATTGCTAGCTTTCTGTTATTCGGTTATTCCTTGCTAAGTGGAGGCTAGAGTGAAGACACCTGGGCTAGTTGTGTGATAGTTCCTAGAAAACATTGAGAGTTTGTTTGTGTGGTCTCAAAAGATAATCAGGTAGGTGGCCTGTGGCTTGTGGGGGTAATAACAGTTGACATGGGGGTGGTATTTTGCTAGGGTGGTAGAAGGAGTAGAAGTAGCTTAACAGTCCTGGAAACTGATTATTGGATTATCATTATGGGGATCTTGTTAATTTGTTTAATGAAAATTCCAGGTCTCCTATGTGATCTGGGAGATGTTAAGATTCTCCCTCAGCTCCCATCTCTGTCTTTTCTTCTGTTTTCTAACATTTCCCCTTATCACATCATCTTCTGCTTCCCTAAAAGGAAAATCTTTAATAAATGCTTTTTTAAATAATGCACAATTTAATTACCTCCATCTCATTCCAGTTTGAAATAACCATCCTTTTCCCCCAAATATATTAATCGATCCTGACAATTCGATCCTTTAGGTAGGAATTATTTGCACATTGCATATGAAGAAACTGAAAAAAGATTCAGGGAGAGAGGGTAGTGAACATATTTATAAGTTTGGAATCTAAACCTTCATTTAAGGTCCTTATATGTAATAATGTAAAAGAGTTCATTTAATTCTCCCAATGGTTCTACTTGTGGGACAGGCTACCCCCAATATTAGTAAAATACCTTCTGGAGGAACCTTGGAGACCTTGCTTGGGTTATCTTTTTGGATTAGGGATGGATTTGTCAAAATTTTTCTTGGGAAACCACCAAATTGTCAAATAACTGGGAAAAGTCCAGCAAAGAGAAAATGCAGGGAAATTTGAAGCTCAAGAGTATGAGAGAGGTGTTCGCCTTGGGCACTTTTGTTGCTACACCCTTTTGACCCAGTGTGCCAGGTGTGAAACTGTTTCCTTTTCAAGTTTCGCCATGAACACCTAACAAAGGAAGGTTTGTTTGAGGTGGCAGAAAGGGGTAGGGATGCAAGGTTGACGATTTTTAAAAAAACTGCAATATATCAAGCATTACCTACCCAAGCATTAGCTTGATATATTGCAGAGAAAGAATAATTTTGGAGATAAAGTGAGAGCTATATGTGGAGACTTTTGCAGGCCAGGGTGTGGTATTTGTACATACATGTGCACAGGCATGCAAATGCATGCTTGTGATTTGCGTAGAACTGTTGTGGGGAAAGCACAGGAGGACAGAGGTTAACATATAAATTTCTGGAGGTCAAGGATTCAGTCATGGTCTCATCTCTGTGTCTGGCACCTGGTGCCATGTCCAACAGTGAGCAAGGCCTCGTTAAATGTTTGCCAGGGTCACTTTAACTCGACCTCTCTACAGCTGGAAGGTACTGAGAATTCCCAGGGCTCTGCCTGCAGTGGCTTTGCCACTTGATTTTCTTCCTTTCTTCACAGACCCGCTGCTGCCCCCTTCTGGGGTTGGTAGGTATTTCTGGGGGAAATACTTAACTGCTTAGCCCCGTTGTTTGTGTCCTGTGTTGTTTTCGAGTCTAGCAACTCTCTGGGCCTGAATGGAGAGTCAAGACAAACCCAGGTAGCTTGTGCTTTGAGAGGAGCCCTGCTTGGAGATAATACATATCTGGGAGGCTTTGCAGAGGATTTGGCTTTAATGGGAATGGAGTTGAAAATGGGATGATTCTGTATAAGTAGCTGTAGTAGAAAGAAGACTGCGTTGGGTGGTAGAAGAACTGGGATCTAGACCAGCCATAAACCTTGAGCTTCAGCTCTCTGGGCTTTGTTTTTGTTGTCTGTAAAACAGGAGGCTAGACCAGGCCATTGGTGTTCCAGAGGGTGCGAGGGACTTTAGGGAATGGGCCTCTAAGTGCTCCCCTCCCTCATGGCCTCTGCCCTGCAATAGAGCAGCTCCACTTGGAGCTGTTTTATTTATGGGGTGTCAAATAAGATTTTGCAGGGAAAAAATGTGCTCAAAAGTCTGAGGCCACTGGACTAGATGAACTCTGAGATCCTTCCAGGTCTAATGGTGTGATTTTATGAACTTAGAATTGGATCAGAGTCTTGAAAGCTGAACTCATAGTACCCAGAATGTCTCTGTTAAGTGCTGTGGGTGTTTTGCAGGCGGATAGTCCAGAAGACATGCACAGCTGGATTAAGGAGATCGGGGCAGCTGTCCAGGCCCTCAAGTGCCACCCCAGAGTAAGTCACTTCCTTTCTGTTGCATAGGCACTGTCAACTTAGAGATGAGTGTCCTTGAGTAGATAGGTTTTATTTAGTGATTGAGGTAGGCAGCCTGGTTCCTGCTGAAGCCCCAGCTGTCTTGTTTGTTTTTCTCTTTTGACTGATTAAAAAATTTTTTTTTTATTTTTATTTTTGGTTGTTAGAGTGGGGGAGGAAGGGTTGTATAGAGAAGCAGTTTCTGATGGGTCCCACATGGCTCCCTGTCAGGCAGACCTTGACACATCTGGAGTGGATTCTGTTGGACAGCTTGATTTCTGTACACAAGTATTTCAGCATATGAGGGTGGTGATCTTGGGTGGGTATTCTTCCTGGGGTTTTGGGATAAACTTGTCAGGAAAGCTCTTACTTTCTTTTGTTTTTTTTTTTTTCTTCCCATTTATTTTTGTAGGAAATGTCCTTTTCTAGATCCATTTCTTTGACCCGTGCTGGAAGCTCCAGCCTTTCAGGTGGGCCCAACTCTGTCTTGTACAGAGGGCGGCTGCCTGTGGAAGAGAAAAAAGTCCTCTGCAAAGCTCCCTCTGTGGCCTCTTCCTGGCAACCCTGGACACCTGTCCCCCAGGCTGGGGAAAAGCTGCTTCCAACTGAAGAGACTCCTGAGGACTCTTTGTTTATGCCTCGACTTGGGGAGAGCAGTGCTGCTGGGGTGTTGCCTAGCTCCCGGATAAGGCACAGATCGGAGCCCCAGCATCCCAAGGAGAAACCATTTATGTTCAACCTTGATGATGAGAACATACGGACCTCTGATGTGTGATGAGCCATAGGTGCCCAGGGAGGGAGGGGGGAGGACTCAAGAGAAGGAGGCCATGACTCAGTTTCTATACCTGTTGGAGACAGTCAGAGGTCTTTATGCCACTCATATTCCTGTGGATGCTTTGTCAGAGGGGCCCATCCAGCTGGCTTTACAAAAATACATCAATGCAGCCTATTTAATTTGGGAAAAGCACTAGGTTGGACCTGTGGGTATGCTCAGTGGAGAGCAGGTTGCCTCTTGTTTGACTGTTGCAAAGTGGTCCTGGTGAGAGGAGGTTGGGAGTCCAGTTTCATCCTTAACTGAATTTTATTTCCTTGTCATTGTTTTAGTTTCTTCCCTTTGTTTTTAGGCCAGGCATAGAATCTTAAGCCAGTCATCTGGTTTTATCCTATTCCTGATTAGTGGCTGACGTTTGTGAAGTGGGAGGATGATAACTAACCCAGCTGAAAGGAGGGAGAGATGGTGGAAGATCCAGGCTCTGGTTCGACTGGGATACATTCTGAGGGAGGTGTTAAAATTGGGGGGCTGGCAGAGGCCCTCAGAATGTCTACCAGGGCAGATCCCCCCAGGGGACCTCCATAGGGGGAAAAATAGGGACCTCTTATGAGGTATAGGGAATGATTCTACCCCAGCGCATAAGCCAGTTTTGGGGATGACTCTGCTCTCATTTAGTTGTTCTTTGACCCCAAATACTGTCAGTGTGAGTGACAGACCTGCCCACCTGGTTTCTGTATCCAGCTCCAATGATGAGTTTATCAGTGTTAAATGTTATGACTATTGAGAACAGATATGGTGTTAGTTGGAATGTGTAGAGGGTTGATAAGTGTATGGTAATTCACTTGTGTGCTAGATTAGATCTCTGTTTTAGAGTTTTAGATTTGGTTTGAAGCAGGTACTGGGGAAGAGATGGATTGTAATTCATCTAGCTAAGTTTTTTTGATCCATATTTTCTAGACAGAAGGAAAGGTTTGTTTTAGTAAAGACAGATTATCTTGAATTCTTGCCTCTCAGCTCTTTTTTAACGGGACAATATTAGTCTTAACTTTCAGTGATGTATATTGTATACCCTGATATATTTGCTTTCTTTCTATTCTTTGTGTTCTTTGAATGAAGCATTGTGTACATGCATGATCTGACATTGTAATCTGATCAGGTTCCATGTACTTATGAGTAGAGAGATTCAAAGATAATCTTGAGACATATTTATATTTTTAATAAAATAGAAACTGCATAGAAACATTGGTTTAGAGGCTATACATTGCTGACTAGAGATTTAGAGATTTCCCAGGTAGAAGAGCATAGATTTCATTTCCCACCCCAATTTTAGGGTGTACCTTCTTTCATTTGGCATGGAGATACTATTTCTCATGTCCCTGGAAGGGTTTGTCTGTCCAACCTATGTGGTGAACTGCCACCCGGAACTTATCAGGATTCTCTAAAGGGAGAGAAAACTTAATTAATTTCTGTCTATAACTTTTATAAATTAATGATATCTTTAAATTAAAAAATAAAGAGACGGAAGAGGCTAAGAGAACCATTTTTATCTAACCCTTTCCTCTCATTATGTCCAAATCTAATGCAGAGGCAAAAACATGTGATTAGAAAATCCTAGTGGCTTTGGGGAAATCCTGTTTCTTTCAGGCAATGTTTCCTTGAAGACTGTCATGTTGAAAACTTTTCTTGACTGCATTTTATTGCAGCTTTCCTTCACTTAAATTGTTTGGTCCAAGTAGAAAAAAAGGAAATCTACTGGATCTCTCTCTTTTTTCTCTTTTCTGCAGACTCTTGTGCCTTTGTCCTCAGATATCCTTAGTTTGGGAATTCTTTCTTTATGAGTGGTTGAGATTACAACATACTTCAAGTAGCCTGTTTTCAAGAAGTCATTCCAAATTCTTATAAAGCGCTTTATCTCTGGTTTCATCTTCTAGCTTTACTCAAGAAAATTATTTGGCTAGGTCAAGGAAAGTGTGCAGTAAGTGATATTGAATTAATAGAAATAAATTAGGGACTTTTGAAGTCTCTTTAACATCCCCTAACTCATGGAAAGTTGTCACTTTTTGATTTATAAATTATAAAAATTACCCATTTATCTCTCTTTAAAAATAAACTCTCTGCCAGATTACTACTGCTAAATTAATTGGTCATGATAGTAAGCTGATATGTTTCTTATTCAGGAAGGTCTATTTTGAGAATGTTAAACATACTTATAAATCCAGATTGTATCATGATAGAGGGAAAACAGGGACTCTAGTTGGCAAATAGTTGGGAATTCCAAGCTAAGACATTGTTAATGTAGTTGCAGTACTAGATAAATATTATGCTCTTCAATGAAGCCTGAAAGCATTCTCATACCCAAACCTTATTTCAGAATTTCTTTTGTGTCGCTATTATTTACCTTCTGGCCAATTTCACATCACAGCCTTTTAATGTCACTACACATGTGAGCCAAAGATGGTGCATGTATGACCAAAGAATTTAGTTTTAAATGTTTAAATGGAACCAAATGGAAAAAATAGGGTAGGGATACAGTATAGGTTAGTAGTTAAGTGCATAGACTCTGGAATAAATCTGAGGTTTTCTCTGAGTTGTGCTGTTTTCACAAGACTTTTGAAGGAGTCTTGACCCACTGTGTATAGCAGTATTTCAGGTGGGCTTCCCTATCCTTATTCTTGAAAGCTTAAGGATTTACTTACTCAAGGTCAGTTGATGACTGGCAAACATAGTTGGGCCTTTTGCATTCTGTGAGATATCATAAATCTAAATCAAGTAGAGTGACCTCAGGTCAAAATATTGGAATTACACATCTGTTTCTGAGTAGAATGCTGAACTCCCATGAGAAAGAGTAGATTTAAGGTTCAGCTTGAAGCAAAAGGTTTTTTTTTTTTTCTTCCTGAATATAACTTATATAGGCAAAAAGGATCCAATAAATATATAGCAGTTTCAGTAGTTGAGCAGTGGATTTGATGTTTGTTTTCACTGTTAACCAGATAAACAGGCATCTGAATGTAACAGTATTTTGGAAATGGAGTTTCTCAAATCAGCTTTGTTTATAAATTTTGAACATGTTAGAAATGGACAGGTTTATTAAAACTTTTCTACCAACACCATTTTCCCCCCTTATTCCCTTTTCTCTCTGTGTTATCGCCTGTGGCAGTCAATTACAGTCACTTATGCTAGGAAGAGTTTGAACTATTTGATCCCTTTCCCCACTGCTTACGAAAGTGTGGCATGATTTTGTGTTTTGAACCAGTATATTTCAGCTGTGAAATGCACTCGCTGTAAGCACTGAGCTGAGCGCATGGAAACATGCTTTTCATTTTATCTGATCTCTTAATTGGTATGTAGCAAAAAAATAATAATTTTCTAAAACTGTTTTGTTGCTTGTTTTGTAATAAAACCATGTGGAACACTGAAATATGGTGTTTTTGTAATGTCGACTTTCTGTCTGGGTGGATGATCTTTCGTCAGACTGCTTCTATTGGTTTAATGGATTTCACGAAGTGGGTTCCTGCTGAGGGTAGGGACCTCTCTTTATTGCCTGGGGGTGGATGTGGTCTCGGGGGAGGAATGGGTGATGGGAAGATGGATGGGTGTGTGTGTGTGCATAGGTCTGCCAGGTTCTGCCCCTTAAAGTCAGGGGACTGGCGGAGGCAGCACACTAGCTGGGAGAAAATGTTGCTCATTTAAGAGCGTTTGCGCGTCCAGAGTAAAGTAATTGAAAAGTGGGACCGAAGGAGGACGCACGATGACTAGACCTCTGCTGTGTCTAGCGGAGCTGGGACAATTCCTCCTGTGGCTGCTGCTGCCCCTGGTGCCTGTGCCCAGGGTGGAGGCTCAGAGGACCTGGTCCTCGCCGTTCTGCCCGGTGGCCTGCGAGCCGATGCGCTGCCCCCCGCTACCGACCTGCTCTTCCGGGGCAATGCCAGTGCTTGACCGCTGCCAATGCTGCCGCGTGTGCGCTGCGGCGGAGGGCGAGGTGTGCGGCGGGGCTCGCAGCCGACCCTGTGCCCCAGGGCTTCAGTGTGGAGCGCCGTTCAGTCCCCGGCGCCTAGGCGGTGCCCGGTTGGGCACCTGCGGCTGCCCAGCGGGGGCTGCCGTATGCGGCAGCGACGGGCGTACCTACCCAAGCTTGTGCGCGCTCCGCGCCGAGAACCGCGCCGCGCGCCGCCGTGGTGCACTACCAGCCGTGCCGGTGCAGAAAGGAAACTGTGGGGATCCAGGTGAGCGCCAGGGCCTTACTTTCTCAGAGCACTCTTGGAACTTTCTTAAGGAACGTATTTCAATTGCACAGCTCTTTGTGGTAGTCTTGGCTCTGCTCTACTCCATTGGCCTCAGGGATTCCACTCCTTGATTTTCTTTCCTCTTTAGGAAAGAACCTTCCCATGTGATTTCTCCCCCGTTTCCTCCCCGCATATGTTGAATGCCGCCTTCCCTTTAACAAAATTTTTTCCAACTGGGATGGCGGGTCTAGTTCTCTCAAAGGCATACCTTTATAGGATTGCATGGAATTAACCGAAAAGAAGAGAAAGGAAAGCAGAGAGACGGGTAGGGGAGAGACACAGATTTGAGATCAGACTTCTGAGATGGTCAGGCTTCGAGGGTTCTGCCGCCCCCTAGAATGGAGCACTTCTTCACAGGGACTAGAGGCGCAGGCCGGCCCAGGAGCAAGTACAACTTCATCGCCTCGGTGGTGGAGAAGGTGGCACCATCCGTGGTTCATCTGCAGCTGTTCCGCAGGTAAAGGAGGTAGGAGGAAAATGTCAGTCTCCAGCTGACCTGAGGGCCTCCCTCTCCAGGCTCTGAGCTACCGCCTTAAAAGCATCATGTAGTCATAAAAGCCGCTGAGAAGAAATCCAGGCTTAAAGCAGTCGTGTAACCTGTTTAGGGTCGTTGAAGGGGTAAGGATTCCGACTTCCAGATCTTGGGGATTTCTCTGTCCTTCATCTGCTGTAGACAAAATTGAAGGTCAGATGCAAGAGCTAGAAAGAATCTGGATGGTGTTCTTACTCAGCCCTCTGCCTTGGCATGGAAGGAAATTCTGTCACAAGTCTAGTTAGTAGTGGAACCTAAACAGGAAGCAGACTTCTTTGACTCTCTCCCTGCCTGGGACCTGGGTAATTTGGCACTAGGTCCACATTTTCCCACATTATTGTGATTAGGTTAGGCCTCTCTGAAGCAGAGAGTTGCTTTGCTGACCAGCTCTGGAGAAGAAAGAGACCCTGGAAAAGGAGAGTTGGAATCAGCTCTCAGCCGCATCACAGGAGATGGCCAGAGCACTGAACATGTAGAGTTCAGCTGCACAGGGAGAGAACAGAAACACACAGGGAAAAGTAAAGTTCTGAGAAAACCGGTGGAGGTATGCTTGATAAATGTGAGGTTCCAGTGTTTCCAGACTGTGGTGGATCCCCTGACTTTCCTGCCCTCTGCTTATACTGTTGTCTTGCTGAGACAGGTCACCTCTCAGCAACAGGGATATTCCAGCATCCAGTGGCTCTGGGTTCATAGTGTCTGAGGATGGGCTCATTGTAACCAATGCTCACGTCCTCACCAATCGTCAGCGGATCCAGGTGGAGCTCCAGAATGGGGTCCAGTATGAAGCCACTGTCAAGGACATTGACCATAAATTGGATCTTGCACTGATTAAGATTGAGCCAAATGTGAGTATACCAGAGTGAAATCAGAGTCTGCATATTTGGGGATATTCCTCAATTTGCTTAATTTTTTCTTCCCCATCTTTTCTACCCAGTATGTGCTGTTTTCTAGTTTTTTTTTTCTTACTCCCTATTTTCTTCCATGCCTGTCTGTAGATCTATAACAATTTCTATTAACTGTCCAGCAGTCTTTTTTTTTTTTTTTTTTTTTTTTTTTTTTTTTTTTTTTTTTTTTTTTTTTTTTTTTTTTTTTTTTTTTTTTTTTTTTTTTTTTTTTTTTTTTTTTTTTTGTCTCCTTCACTGCCTTCTTCAACAGATGCTTCTTCTGGGAAACTTATTTCTCCACTTATCTTAGAGTACCAAGAATGACCAATGGATTCAGAGCTGCTAAGGAACATTTTAGGTCCTTGCTATACAAAGAGTGGTCTGCACACCAGCAACACTGACATCATCTGAGAATTTTTTGGAAATGCAGAATCACAGACCCCATCCAGGTCTACTGAATCAGAATCTGCATTTTCTTAAGATCCCCAGGTGATTCGTGTGCACATTAAAGTTTGACTATAAACTTTTGAGATGGAATGATGGTACGTAAATTGCTAATGTTAGTTTATGTTCATAAGTTACTTCACTCATAGTTTACTTATAGTAATGCCCACAAAGCAATAATTTTAGATTTAGAGATGATTCTAATAATTTTAGTAATTGGTGGTAGTTGGAATGTGAGAAAGAAGCATCAGGCAGTCCTAGAACCTATTTGGATATATCATTCTTGGATTATAAATGCCAAAATGATAAAGATTGTGTCATATTTGTGTTGTACACACATACTGGTTGAATCTATTCTTGATTTTTTTTGTTCACCTCTCTGTCCTTCCCAACCCTTCTTGCCCATGTGCAGACTGACCTCCCCATATTGCTTCTGGGAAGGTCCTCTGACCTGCGGGCTGGAGAGTTTGTGGTGGCCTTGGGCAGTCCGTTTTCTCTGCAGAACACAGTGACTGCAGGCATTGTCAGCACAACGCAGCGAGGAGGCAAAGAGCTGGGGCTGAAGGATTCAGACATAGACTATATCCAGACTGATGCCATAATTAATGTAAGTCACTTGGAAGGGCCATTATGAATCCTTATGATACTGTGGGTGCAGTGAGAAAAACACTTCAGAGTGTCTGCTTTTCCCTTTGGCCTTTCCGGGGCTGTTCAGAGTTCAGTTAGATACTTATGAGAGGGGTGTAATGCCATGTTCTTAGAGTTCAGCCTGTTTGATGTGATACCTAGCATCCATAATATTGGTGGTCTGTTAGGATATGTCATAGAGTTCATCATTGCTGTAGGAGGTAGCGGTTCATTTGCTGTTGTTCTTTACCTGCACTGACTTCAGTATTGATGATGGGGGGGCAACTTTGCCTGCCTTGGGGTAACAGGGGCTCACTACAGTCAGTTGCTTTTGGTAAACCTGTTTAGGAATAATGTAAAAATGACATGGAGAAAAGTACTGATGGCTTTTTCAAATTCTGTCTTCAGCACGGGAATTCTGGGGGGCCTCTGGTGAACTTGGTAAGTGGCTATTTTATTTGCTGCTTCGTGTCATTAATTAGCTTTCAAAGATTTTACAAATTCCATGATGCAGATTAGTATGCCACTCTCGTGTAGATTTGTGGTGTGATGCATTTCTAGAATTCCATCTTAAGTAAATGGTTAGGAAAATTTAAGATCTATGATAGATTTGTCATCCTGGTACGTGAGCTCATCCAACTGAGAGTGCCAGGGTTTACTTACACTTAAAAAACTCTTTTACATGCTCTCTATTTTCATTGGATAGTAAAAAAAAGTCCTGGGTACTAAACCCAAATTTATGTCAAATGACCAACTGTACTATGTAATGTTTATCAATATCCTTGAAGACCCCTCACTGCTGCATATGAAAAACTCTCATCCCAAAATATTAATTTCATGATATAACTTGTCCAGGTTTTAGTCTTGACCAACTTATAGATGACAGAAAAACCACAATTCATTGCTCTGTCATATATTTAATTCTTAAAATTTATTCAGCATCTCTAGTGGAAATGCCAGGGTTTCTAGTTGCTCAAATACATGTGAAAATATGAAAGGGCAGTGCTGTTTGACTCATAGTCTGTGATCATACCCTCTGCCTCCTTTTGAGCTGATTGATTTTGGTTCCTCTTTGCATATTATACTTCCTTGTAGGAGGATGAATTCTGTGTGAAATTATTGAGTGCTTTTTACTCATAACATTGCATGCAATTTTTTTGTGCCTTCTTTCTCCAGTAGCTAATTAGTTTACTGAAACAGGACTGATATGCAGAATTTCAGACCATATACTAGACTTAATGAATTATAATCTGTGTTTTTAAAATATGATTAGAAGTCTTCTGTCTTTTCCATCACCTAACACAGGCTAGAGGATGATGAAGTACACATAGAGTAAAGTAGTTCTCTCTTCATAGCTTTGGTTTAGTAGAGTTTTTTTTCCTAAGGTCAATTAGTTAATTCTTATGAATAATTTCATTGAAGTGTTGCTGAAAATTCAACAGCTTTTTGCCTTTTCCATGTTTATTTTTAGTTTCATTTAAGAATGAAAAGGCAAATACTCCTTGTCCTCTTATCTGGGTCAATATATAAACTGTGGTTCACTTTTTATAACAAAGTAATTTGGTGAAGGAAAAAATAAAGATAAAAAATTCCTCAGCAGGAATTTGCATATGTGTAGGTCCCCTCTACTATCCTACCATACTGTGAGCCCTGTAAGGTAACAATCATTGCTCTATGTTGAAGGAGCATATAGTTTCTCTAGCCTCTCTGTACTCTGTACTCTGACTGCAAGTGACTAGCTTCACTTCTTCCTATATGGTGTTCAGTTTGCACAACTTGGCGACTGAGTGATGTCTGCTCCCTTGCCAGGATGGTGATGTTATTGGCATAAATACACTGAAGGTGACTGCAGGAATCTCCTTTGCAATTCCTTCAGATAGAATTCGACAGTTCTTGGAGGAATTCCATGAGCGCCAGTTGAAAGGTAAGGGGAGTTAGGACTTTTCTTTCCCCTTGTATGTTTTTCAGGAGCACTCAATTTATTGTGTAGCAAGCCATTTCAGTTCTGTAGAATAATGAGCCACTAGAACCCAGATCCTATCGTGGTGGTTTGGGCAGCAACGTGGAGGACTAAGCACAAAACCAGTCATGAATTGTACCCAGAAATATTTGGATTGAACTATTATGGAAAGGAAACCTGAGGGCTTGGTGGGGAGGTGAATAGGAGTGGTGTGTCTGTGTTAATGACAAAAAGTTCTCTGAGTCAGGTATTTCATGGCTGACAGCCTAAAAAGGCAGCTATAATGGTAAGGATATTCTGTGACTCTGGTGTCTTTTAAGATCTGCCAAAAGGAGAGAAATTTTGTTGTTGGTAACACATTATAATTTTTCTTTCCAGGAAAGGCTCTTTCACAGAAGAAATATCTGGGTTTGCGAATGCTGCCCCTCACTATGAAGTAAGCATAGGTTTGAATATGTCAGGGTTGTTTTCAGAAGCAAAAGCTGTAGCTGGATAGTTCTAACAGGGAAACTAAAGTGTTTAGATTGCAGCTGGGTACTCTTGTGGCCATAGGCCCTATTTGTCACAGGGTAGGTATGTGCCTCAACTTGCACCAGCATTCATTGTACTTTTCAGTAGTTTTTTTTTCACTGTGGCTATGTTTTATAACGTCCAATGGTTCTAGGCTTTGGCATGGAGAATCAGAGCACCCCCAGGGAAGAATAAGTGTGACCCCCCAATGGAATCCCCTCTGGCCCCTGTGAGCCTTGAGAGAAAAGACAAGAGTACTGAACTGGGCAAAATAACATAGATGATAGAATTTTACTCATCCCCTCTTGTGACCACATCAAAGCTGAGGCAGAAACATAGAGCAAACAGCAAGCAGAATTGACTGGGGGTCTAGATGAACAGAAGCCCTACAACTAGAGAGAGAAATAAGAAATCACCCTACAAGGATTGGAGGTAAGGGGGGGTGAAGATGCAAGGCTGCTGGGTCCCTGGTGGCTGAGTGGGACAGAGGCTGTGGCAGCAGCAGCCAGCAGCTGCAGATACTTCTTAAAGGGGCCGTGTCTGCAACCGGACTTTCTCGGTGGACTTGATCACTCTGAGCACCAGTTCTCATCGGCTGCTCAGGGGTCACCAGAGACTTACAGGGGCGGGGGGGGGGGCACTGAGTTGTTGGAGCAAAGGCTGGAGGTGAGGCTTTCTACCTGGCAGAAGTGCGGGTGGTATCCATTGTTCTTCTGTTGAGCCCTCCCCTTTCCCAGTGTGCAGATGCAGCACCGCCATAGCTGAGATGTCAACAAACTGGATAACAGAGGTCTCTCTGCCCAGAGGATTCCCTGAAATTCTGCCTCTCTCCAATGTGTGGCCCCACCCAAGCCACATTCAGTTGTATCCTTGGTGAGTCCAGTGCCACTTGCTGAGTAGCACCAAGACTCACAAGGAATCTGATATCAGTTTTTGGCATGGCTTCTTGAAGCAACTATAAGCACAGCACCTGTGGATTGCTTGCTGAATCTTAACAAGTGGCCCTGGAAGGGCACAGGCTGGGGCTAAACTTGGCCTGCTGCTGAACCGCTCTCAGGTCTGTGCCACTGGACACCTACTACACAAAGCTGCGCTAATAATACCAGAAGACTTAGGAGCTTTGCTTACTACACTGAAACAGACACAGAAAGGCAGCCAAAATGGGAAGACAAAGAAGTAGAAACCATATGAAAGAAAAGAACATAGATCAAGGAAAAATGCAGTCAAGAAATCTAACAGATGCAGAGTTCAAAACACTGGTTATAAAGATGCTCAGTGAAATTAAGGGGAGTGTGTATGAATCAGTGAGAACTTTTACAAAGAGATAAAAAACATAAAAGTGGAAATGGAAATTATAAAAGGGAACCAGTCAGAAATGAAGAACACTTTATCTGAAGTGAAGAGTATATTGGAAGGAATCAACAGAGTGGAGGAAGAAGAGGATCGAAATACCAGTATAGAGGATGGGGAAGCCAAGAGCACACAACAAGAACAGCAAAAAAAAAAAAAAAAAAAAAAAAAAAAAAAAAAAAAAAAAAAAAAAAAAAAAAAAAAAAAAAGTAGCCGAGAATATAATAATTTAAGGAGTCTATAGGACAAAATGAATATATAGTTGAAGAAATGATGATGGAAAACTTCCCTAACCTGGTAAAGGAAATGTATAACCCCAGGAAGCTCAGAGTCTCCGCCACCACCAAATTAACCCAAAGAGGCCCACACCAAGACACTTCATAATTAAAATGCTAAAGATTAAATACAAAGAAAGAATCTTAAAAGCAGCAAGAAAAAGCAATTAGTTACCTACAAGGGAACTTGCATAAGGCTGGCAGCTGATTTCTCAAAAGAAACTATGCAGGACAGAAGGGTTTGGCACCAAATATTTAATGTGATGAAAAGCCAGGATCTACAACCAAGAATACTTTATCCAGCAAAGCTATCATTTAGTTGAAGGACAGATAAAGAGCTTTCTAGACAAAAATAAGCTAAGGGAATTTATCAACACCAAGCCAGTATTACAGGAATTGTTGAGGGAATTCTTTAAGAAGAAAAATATATGTATTAAAAACATGAATAAAAATGGTAATAACTACATATTTATCAACAAGTACCTCAAATGGAAAAGAATTAAGTGCTCCAACAAAAAGATAGAGTGACTGAATGGATAAGAAAACAAAATCCCTACATGTGCTGCCTATAAGAGACTCACTTCAGATTAAAAGACACCCACAGACTAAAAGGACGAGGATGGAAAAGATATTGCCTTGACAGACCTATACGGTATTGCACTGAATGAAATAAGGCAGATAAAGACAAACACACGATTTCTCATACACATGGAATCTACAGAACAAAATAAATCACAACAACAAAATGGAAACAAACTCATAGATACGGAGAATATTCTGAGGGCAACTAGGCGGGGGTGGCGTGGCAGTTGGGAGGATAGTAAAAAGGGCAAAGTGTTTAAGAAGTACAAATTGATAGATACAAATTAGTCATGGAAATGTAAAGTGTAGCATGAGGAAAATAACAATCTTGTAAAAAATATATAAGGAGGAAGAGGGGTATCTGATTTAGTGGAGTGGCCACTTTGTGAGTTATATAGAGCTCTTATCATTATGCTCTACGATTGAAACTAACATTATTGTATGCCAACTATAATTGAAGAAATAAACCTCATTGAATTGTACAGTGTAAATACGAGCAACTAATGGTTATACTTCGATAAAGCTGGGGAGAATAAGACAAGAGTACCTCCTGAGACTCGGAGGCTTTACCTAGGAATTAGGAGATTAAATCACTGTGCTTTTTTAACCTTACGAGAAAACTCTTCTTACTTTTCTTAGCCTTCTTCAAGAAATGAAAAGGCAAGATCCAGATTTCCCTGATGTGAGTTCTGGGGTTTTTGTATATGAAGTGATTCAAGGAACAGCTGCTGAAAGGTAAGAGCAGCTCAGGCCCTTGTGCAGCCTCCTTCTTTCTCACTAGATGTGTGGTGTGGGAAATGTGTAGGCTCCAGACTTGTGCTGGTCAGTGCAGTATCCCCTGACACATGGCTACATGCTTGAGCTGTGGCTTGTGTGACTGAGGAACTGAATTTTAAATTTTTCAAAATTTCAATTTATTTAAAAAAAAACCCCCAGAAGCAATGTCAAACATTTTCCATTAAACACACTTGTTGTTTTGAGAGGTCTGCCTTTCACTTTAATCATTGCATTGTGTAAGGTATTATTGTTATGACTTGTTTCTAGTAGACTTCAAAGACTTAAAACAGTGTAAAACGTGTATTAATAATTATTAAAATATTACATTGAAATATTTAAGATATTGTTAAATAAGATATATTTTTAAAATTAGTTTAAAAAAATTTTAAATGTGGCTACCAGAAAATTTAAGATTATATACATGGCTTGGCTTACATTTCTATTGGACAGTACTGCTGATTTAGACTTGTGTACTGTGAGGGCCTTTTTTTTGGGGGGGGAGGGGCTGGTTCTCTGCAGCCCAAAGATTCATGATATGAGTTAATAACATAAATTTAATTTTAGGTACCTTAAAACACTTTTTTTTTTAAAAAAATTCTGGGTGACAGTATTTAAGGTAGCACTAAATAAACAAATAAACACAGGAATAAAGTGAATAAAACAAAAGGCTAGATAGAGTAGCTCTCCAAAAAAAAAAAAGCTCCAGTTGATTTTACTGTTTTAAGCATTTATATTAACTACTGAGGGAAGAGGTGGCTTGTCTGCCAGTTATTCTCCTGGATCTCTCTCTCTCACACACTTGTTTACTGTCCTCTCTGTTTTTCGAGAGCTCAACTATCTGTTAAGATTATGACGACCCTTTTGAAGGCAAGAAACAATTGGGTACTATCTGTTTAGAATAGCTAAGTGTTCGGTCTCATGTTTGGTTTGTCACAGGTTTTTTTAGACTTTTTTGGTTCCTATCCCCGCCACCCACTATGCTTAAAGCTCTGGTTTAAGGCCAATGCTATTTCTTTCAGCACTTCATATCCTTGCTTCTCAAGATGAGATCTGTAGACCAGCTGCATCAGCATCAGCTGGAGCTTTTGGGAGATGCAGAACACAGGCCGCCATTAAATCAGAATTCACATTTTAAACAAGATCTCCACGATTCGGATGTACATTAAAATGAGTTAATGCTTGCTTGATGTTACTGCTAAATCAAAAATCTGTTCTTTCTGGCTTCTCTCACTTATATCTGATAATGATGATACATTATTGATAACAGCTGGCATTTATTAACCACCTACTAAACATCAAGCACCATTTAGAATGTTTTACATATTTAATGGAGCCTGCAGTAGTCTTATGATGTATTATTTTACAAAAGAAAGCAGCTGAGAGGTTAATGCGAGAATTACACAATAAGTCAGCAGGGATATAGAATTTAGCTTAACCTATTATCCTATTTTGTACCTGCATTTATTGCTTCTGAGAAGCAGAGTGATGGAGGGGCAAGAAGACGGCTTTTCAAGTCTGAAAGACCCAGGATCAAGTTCTAGTTTAGCATTTAACAAGCTGTGGAACATTTATCCTGTCTGGAGCCTCATTTTCTCATTTCTGGTGTAGAGTTTGCACTCATTAATAATTGCCAGGTTTCTTTCTTTTTTCACTTACAAAACTACCATGAATTAAGTTCTTTCTTTATGCGTTGTTCTAGTCATCTTCCTGAGCTGAATTTGTTCTAAAGGATTTCCATGCTTTTATCCCTTCTAACTTCTTTTCACATCCTCTTGCTTTAAATTTCTACTAAAAAACGCCCCCAAAACTTCACATATCTTGGTGGTCCTCCCAGATTATCCTTTTGGCTTCCCATTTCTCTTAAATGGTGTCTCCTGGATTCATTTAATTTGATGTCCCTCTTTCAGCTTATTTTTGACTTGAAGACAAATCAACAGCATGGCTATATGTTTACTGCAGTGTTATATATTTGGAGGTGGTTTTTGTTTCAAGAATATATATTCTATGTGAGGGAAATATGTTGAAGACTCAATATCACAACTTTGGAGAAAAGGTGCTTAGGACCAGAACTTTAAATATTTAGGCATGGGTGACTGGTTTTTGACTTACTGGGAGAACTTTTAGTAGTGTAGTTCAGTATACTCTCTAGTTCCTTAAACTATGGGTAAAGATGGGGCGAGTGGGCTCTCAAATCAAACTGATCAGAGTGTAACTTTCTGGGAAAAATATATTGCTTGGGCTTTTCATGTTTGCTGGTAAGACTGGGAATATATTTGAGGTTAACAGAAATCAGAGATTAATAGAAAATAAAAGCTAAAAACTCCTTATTCCAAACCAAATCTAATATATGGGACAAATAAACTTCTTACACATGATTCTGGTAGAGGATTAATTTTGTAAAAGTAAATAGGATTGTTGTCCTCTAGGTGATTTCACAGCATGTCTTAGAATAGCCCTCATATTTGAAAAGATTGAGGCTATTTCTGGTTTCCTGTTTGGTATGTTTAATGCCAGCAAAACAGAAGTACCGTAAGAGATAGATACTAAATTCTAGACGGGGTTAAGTAAAACTCTTATATTTTCATGGTCCTTTTTTTCTCCCCCTTCCAGCTCTGGATTGAGAGACCACGATGTAATTGTCAGCATAAATGGTCAACCTGTTACCACCACAACCGATGTTATTGAAGCTGTCAAGGACAATGATTCCCTTTCCATCGTGGTACATCGGGGAAGTCAAACTTTGATCCTGACAGTCACACCTGAAATAACTGATTAAGTATCTTGCTTTAAAGAAAAATTATCTAACAAAACCAAAACTATATTATCTGGTTTGTATTGAAGATAACCTAAAGATGGCAAGAGGTTTTGGGATCTCTTATAAAGAAAAATGAATACTTTAAAACACACACACACATCAGGTACCATTAGATTGGAGTGCTGCTATACTGCTACTAAGAAGCCTCACTAAGCAAATGGAAGAAGAACGTGGGTGCCAGGAAGTCTGGAATGCTGATAAAATATTATTTAAATATAGGGAAAACTGAAAAACAGACTCAATTTCTAATTTAACCTTGACAGGACACTTTAGTATTTTAAAACTTCTCTATAGCCACAAACACAAACCGCTTATGAAACACACACACACACACACACACACACACACACACACACACAAATTGATTTACCAAATATTAAGAAATAACCTGAATCCAAAGTGCAAAAGAAATAAACTTTTTAATAATGTTCCTTTATGCAATCAGTTTTTCAGGTTGTATCACATTTGGCCAGGATTTGTGGTTACAGAGGATAGGCTTCATTTAGCAGTCAAACTGAAATTGACAACTGCAGATTGTTCCAGAGGAATATTAAAGATTCTCAAGTTATCACTCTAGCAGTGGAAACAACTTTGGTCTACAATAGCTATTCTGACTGTGAGAAGTGCTTCTATAAAACACAGACTTCAATAAATTACAGACTTTTACCTTTTTAGCCAAGCTCTTCCTCCTGCAACACTGATTTAAATCTGAAAACGCCAAAGTGTGTGTGTGTGTTTAAAAAAATAGCTTTTGATAGGATTTGTGACTATTCTTAAGGAGATTAAAGTGTGAGATGAAGCAAAATTTGTGGCTGAAGGTAGTATATTATTTTGGGTAAGGTTTTAATTTGTTTGTTTTCTGGAATTTTCTTAGAAGTGTTTCCTTTTTTTTAATATGGCCTTATTAGACCCCCTTTTAGTCTATCTGCTTGTGCATTTTTCTGGGGAGAGGATCCAGTTTCTTTATGACCCATGAAAAGTTAAAAAATACTGCCTTATAGAGATTATGAATACAAATCTACTAGTTATCACTGTTATAAACAAGGTTCAGGTCAATGTGGTACAGAACTTTCAAGACAGAACAGAATAATCTTTTTTAACTTTTATACAACTGTCACTACTTAATATAAAAACAATGATCATATTAATCAAGGGTAACAAAGCTGAAACTTTTAGGAAAGCTGTTTCATAATGATAGAGCATACCCAGAGTTATTTTAACTGTGATTCTTGGTAGTTAAGTCAATTATTATGAAACTAAACTTTGAACAGTTATGACTTGATTGTTTCTAGAATTTATAAGTTATTACAAATAGCAGGATCTTAGTTTGACTTATTCATGAAGTCCCCTTTTTACTTTACATTTAACTGTTATTTTCAACTTAGATTACAAAGGATAGGATCTAAGTTTTTAAAACCTCATATAATTTAAAACATTTCCTCTATTCCCAGTGATTTAGGAATATGGAAACTTGGTTGTCTCTTTCCCTATGACCGACTGCTGCAGCCTACAGTGAGAGCTTCTGGTACCATGCTTATTTTGATAGAAAATACTCAGTTTCTCTTGTCCCCATAAATCATATCCTAACTCTGTCCAGCACTGAGTAATAATATCCTTTAAATAAGGGTCTGTTTTTCTTTCCAAGGGCATGAGGCTCCTCACCTTTTCTTACTTAATTGTGAAGAATAGTTTTATAGTCACTTATATGAAATTATATATATCTAATTTTACCAGCCTACAATATGGGCTCTCCAAACTGGTAAATAATACTTTTTAGACAGGAAAATTTTGCCAAGAGTATAGCCTAACTCAGACAGTTCTAATACTACTGGCTTTCAAACCATAACTGGAAATGAAAAAAATTATTTCCTGTATAAATTGCCTTAAGCATAATAATGGTATAACAATAGGGTTTATTAAGAGGGTATTTCATCTCAACTGCCTAACTTTTAGTGAAACAAATTTAACTTTGATTTTCACTCTTACATACTGAGTATACCCATACAGCATTCCAGATTGGCAAAATTTATTCTGCAATTGCAGTTCAGAAAGTTGAATTTCAGTGTACAGTAAAATCTGTGGCCATTTCTGCTTCTGATGATTTTCCTTGGTTCAGCTTCAGACTCTCTGCATGAAGACTCAGGGTCACGAAAGTTAAAAGGCAAAAATACTCGGTTTGCTCATTCTTTTGGGTCCACTTACTCCAGAGAACTGAAGATATAGTCATGTACATAAATAAAGAGCATGGAAACCTTTCTACTAGCTTAGAAGTTAGTCACTAGCCTTTATATTTTATCCATGAAGAAAGATACAAACTTGGTTCACACAACACTGTTTGCTTGTTATTTCTAGGCTGTAAGGTAAAATCTGAGTTGAAAATCCACAGTCCAAAGAAACCTTTGTAACCAAATCCACTTATTCCCTCTGAAGAGGGGAAGTAAAAGTCAGGTCTGATATCAAGAGTTTTGAGCCTGTAGAGATGAATTCAGAAGACTTGCCTTTCTGGGCCATAATAGTAGCCATTTTTAGTAAACAGTGCACCAATTGCTGCCATCACTTGGCATCAGCCCTCCAGTAATAAGCAATATAAGGTCAACAAACCACCAAATCCCAAGTCCTCCAAGTGTTAACAGCTTCCCTACTGCTGTGCCAGTGTGTCCCAGACAGAAACGATCTACTCCAAAACATCCCAGGAAGAAAGAGTAAAGTAAAGTGGTTATGAAGTAGTGGCCGGTATACCTAGATGAAAGGAATTAAAGATGTTTACCACATTAAAATTAAAATACTTAATGATTAATAAAAAGCAAAAAAATGGGATAGCCAGTCCCTCTGTGGCCTCTTACTCCCTTACTACCCCCTCCCATTCTCCAAAGGAAGATCTCTAATTAGTTTAGAGTCTCAAAAGCGTATTTGCTAAGATATGGAACACCTGTAACAACAAATATTTAGTTGGACTGCATAAGAAATTATCAGGTAAATTAGCACAATAGGCATCCTGGTAGGAGTGGAGTCAGGGCTCCCATTCCTCCTCTGCACAGGCTCCTTTCCTGAGGCTATAGTTCTGAATGCAAATGAACATTCATCTCCATGTACCTTTCCTGATGTCTTGTGATAACTAAAACTGGGGATGTCTTCAGAAAGACTTCTGTCTTACATATTGTGATGGCACACAATTGTAATGACTCTAACATCATCACTAAACATGGTCATAAACTCTCCATTAGGAAATGGTATAAGTAAATTCTGTTATTTCAAGCAGAATTTACAGAATTAACACTAATCCTTTAACTTTAAGATAAACTGATTTTCAGGAAGAGACCCATACTTTTCATAATAAAACCTTTATTCTTGAAATATTAAGGTTATTTTCATAGGATTTATGCCTATCCTGGAGTTAGGTCATCTAACTTCTTCATTTTGTAGATGAGGCGATAGAGACTTTGTGTGACCATAGGTAATTAGATAGTTGGTGAAAGAGACATCTGGAACTTATGGCCTCTGGTCTCAATTCCTGTGTCCTCTCTATTATAACTACATTGCCCCATCCATGGATAATGCATAATAGTAATATTGTTGCCCCTTTAACACTGAAGGTAAAAGGAAAAGTCACATCAAGAGATGGCAGGAAAACAGCTCTACCTCCATCCACATCCCAACTACCTCATTCAAAGTAACACTTACTTTACACAAGGTTTATTCTCTCGTAGGAAGGTCCTAGGACTGGCACACTCAATTCCATCTAGGGCCCGGCACTGGACTGATGTGTGTTCCACATCACTGTAGGCCTGACCACCAAACTGTGGAATTACAACCAAAACAAAACAAACAAAAAACCTCACCAAAATATATCTTTATATTAATAAAAGATGACTCAGGGTAATAGTTATTCTAACAAAGTTGGGGTAAAGTTGTGCTGAAGAACAAGGAATTTACTAACGTATTTCAAGAGATTTTTAAATTAGCCCATCCTTAATGTATATTGTTTTAAATAAACCTTAAAAAATTATAATTAGTTTCATTAAATGCCATTTAGAATAGAGGGACACAATGCTTTAATTATCCTATATTTATAGGACAAAAAGCACATTATTGAGCATTTGGGAATGGGTATTTTAAAAAGTCAATGGGTATTACAGGTCTGTTTTACATGTATTATAAATGAACATAATTAGGAAAGAACTCAGAATATCAATGGACCCAAGACTTTAATTAAGTCATGAATGTTTGATTATCAGGTATTTGTAGTACATCTATGGTATTTTTAAATTCCAGTAAAAAATGTCAGAACAGGACCTCTGACCCTTTGTGTAACTGAATTCTAGAAAAGAAAGCACAGCTGTATAATCTCTATTGGCACTTTATTAAGTGCTTCACTACTATTTTTGTTGGAGTATTCCTCAAAGGAACAGGGACTTCTGGGGGAAGTGACAGTTTGAGTACCTTGACAGGATCAATCCAGTTTTTAATTAAAATAGGCAAAAGTTAAGTGACCTCTATATGATTCTAACTCAAACTTTTATCAATATTATCAATAGAACAAAAATCTCACTGTACTAAAAATATTTCTTTACATGATTGCAGTAAGAGTTGCTTTTTTGGTTTTAATGACTTTCAAGTTTATTCCTCTGTATCTGATTTAGTACAAAGAATGTTTTCCTATAATTCTGTTATACCTGTGTTTTGATTTGCATTATCTGGCATAACATAATGGTGACTCCACAGTAGGAGAAAAGAACATGAACTTCACTGGTTTTTGGGAGTCTGACTAGAAAGCATGTACCCAGCTTTAGGGATATATCATTAGTGGAAGTGAATGGCTTCCCTCCATTCCAAGAGGCCACTGTTAGCAAAGGCTTGAATGCTATAACCTCTTATAAAGACATATACTGATAGACACTATCTGTTTCCTAAAGAAAAGTTAGGAACTGCTTGCCTGGTGAAAAGAAGAGCTTTTTCATTGGCAAGAAGAGCTTTGTCCCAAATGCATGTGTAACAAGATACTGCTCAGTTCATCATCAATTTTAGGAAGTGCATAAGCTTTTCTTTTGTTCCTTCAGGAAACCGCATGCCTTGAAGGATATCAAGGGTGACATTTTTTTAGCTTCAAATCTGTCGAACTCAATGGCCAAAGAAACCAAAGACAGGTTGGTCTTTGCACCTTAGTAGTTTTGGCACAGAGACTGTTTGTTCCTTAAGAAGCTAAATATCTTGTTCAACCACTGACCCTGGCCAATTTGGAAATTTCTAGTAACAGTTGTTCTAATGAATTCTACAAAAAGATAACTTCATATCCCTTACACTTTTCTGTAACTTTTAAAATACATTTCTGGAAGAGTTTGTTTATAAAATAAAACAAAAACCCACCTTGAGACAACCATAACCAAGTTCCTGGGATGCGGTTGCATTTCCAACATGATCCACTGGGTCTTCACATTCTATGAATTCATCAGGTCTGAAATCACCATTAAGATCATGATCATCATATGGTCTTTGCAAATGGCTGTTTACATATATAATATCAAAACAGGCAAGAGACATGTCTTCAAATATTCTGGGGTTTAATATTCTGATTCTTTACCCAAGACAAGAGATGGTGTCAAATAAACTGAAGTATGAGGTCAAATAGCTATCAAAATGACCCTTTTATGGGGCAGTAGGAGTGTTTCTGGTCCTATTTCTACACGTATTCTCCTTCTGCCATGGCTTCATCTTTTCCCTAGGCTAACAGCCACAAAGCTATGGGATAAAAATTGAAGCCGAAGAATTCCCAGTTCTCTTTGCATTTCCCCAAAGCCTTTTCTTATTTGACTAAAAAGATGTTAAAAAATGACTTGGTTCTGAAACGGTAAGGATATTGCTTGTTTTCAGGAGTTGTCATGTAGGCAGGGAGTAATTTACTCCATTAGTGCCCCACGCAGTACTAGTACCTACGATGGAGCCTCCTTCGGTTAAAGGGAGTAGGACAGAGAAGGCACAACCTCGTACCCTTCTTCCGGAGGCTAAAGGATGTCACTCCTCCCTAGTTCTCCTCTTTCGGGATCTCAAAGGATCTGCCACCGACACACAAGGTTTTCCCCTGCATGGGTGAGAGGAGTGAGAAATCTGTCATGATATTTACGTCCCGCATGTTGATTATCCGGGCCTTGGATGGAGGGGGTCCGGAGGGGGAAAAAAAAGCAGCTTCCTTCTCCTACTCCCCTACCACAATACTCATGTATCCCTGGTTCTATCTCCATCTCCACCTCGAAGACTGGGTAGCTTACAGGTAGGAGCAAAGGATGACTGGTGAGTTGGGGTCGCCATATTCCCAGCTCAGAGCTCCGGCGGAGACCTCCGGGAGGGCGGCGCCAGCGGATGTAAGCTCAGGCACCGCGGTAGCGTTGTACGAGTGGCTCCGAGAGACACAATGCAGCAGAAGTAGATTTCCCAGCAGCAAAGCCGCTTGGCCGCACAGAAGTAAGTAACTCACTGGGCAACCACCCAGAACCATTTTTCCGGGGCCAGTGGCGGAGACCTGACCTCCTCAACTACAAGCCCCGGCTGGCTCCTCCAACCTGAGCCGGGCCTTGCCAGGCCTCCTCGAGTAGCCCCGCTCCTCGCCTCCAAACAGCCAATGGGCGCACAGGTTAGCTCTCCGCCCACCCCCTGCCAACCAATTAGAAAAGGCTGCGCAGGGGGCGGGGCTGTGCTTTACTTTTGCTTTTCAATTCCTCTTCTGGGTGTCCTGCTCCTCCTCCTTTTGCTGTTAATGCTTTGTCCAATCGGTTCTTTTGACCCCCAAAGTAGGCAGGCCTGGGAGTAGAAAGGGGCGCGGACAGTGAATGGGCGGGGCAGACTAGTGCGGGCTTTAGCCGCCAGATAGCAATCCCATTCTTTCGCTGGGGACTAATTTTTCCCTACGTCAGCGGTAGCGAGCGCGATGTCGGGAGCGAGCTCGGACAAGAGCCGAGTTGCGTCAGTGCCGAGCGCGTGTTCGTCCTCGGGCGCGCGCATCTCTGCCAGCTCTGGGGCCCCGGCAGGGTTGGGAAATGATGGAGCCGGCGGACGCAGAGGCGATCGAATGTTGAGTAGAACCTGCAGAATCTGCTGAGATGGGATCCCGTGCCGGCTCTCCGTTTGGTACCCTCCGCTTCCAGTGGTTGCTGTTGTTTGGCTTGGTGGGCCCAGTCCTCGGTGGGGCTCGGCCAGGTGGGTGTCCGCCCTTAGGGACCTCTAGGATTGCCGTTTCCTAGGGCTGGGACTCTCGGAATTACCCCGAGGTCCCTGGGAGTGGAGGGGTCTGTCCTGGGGACTGAACTCGGGGTCGGGAGGCGGAGTCACTCCAGTTGTGTGTAGACAGTGCTCAGACCCGAGGTTCAGGGTCTGGCGCCCCTCAACACTTCTCGGCAGTATTCTGTCTGGTTCCTCTTCCTCCGTCTCCTGCTTGGTAGAACCTTTTGCGGTGCGCCCCACCCCCATCCCGCGCAAAACTGGGTTCCCCAGACTCCACATTACTCTGGATCTGACTGTTCTAGGGAGTCTGCTGAGAGGTTTGGAGGCTTGGGTGCGCGCCGAGGGTGTGTTCATGTTTAAACTGTTTGAGAAATGGAGCTTGGTCTTGCTTGTAAAGTTAATGTCACTTGGGAAGAGACCGGGAAATGGAACTTTTGGTCCAGGTCATCATGATTTAAAAAATTGACGTTTATTTTATTAGCAGAGTCTCCAGTAGGTCCACAGAACTAAATTTACTGAGGGAATTAGGGGTGGTGGTGCTCATTTTTCTTGGGCCATTTTGTTGTTGTAGTAGGAATACTTCTTTTTTGGAAACGAACTGTTACATTTCTTTGGCCAGTCTTTTATCTGCGTTTTTACTAGATTTGTAATGTCTCAAAATTCGGACAAATAATCTTTGCCCTGTGTAAGAAATCAGGTTAGCGTAAGAATTAAAGTCATTTATAAGAAATAGCGTTTGAATTCTAAACTTCCCTTTAATAGGTAAGGTATTTATATTGGAGATGTCCAGACAGTGGAAACAAATCGCGAACACTCTAGCCTCTTTCTAGACAAAACTTCTTTATTTATTTTGGCTCTTATATTATTGTTTTTATGGCTGTGTTTTCTTTGTCAGTTATAGAGTATGATAAAGGATGTTTTTTTTAACTAAATCATTGTTTTGAGAGTTGTTCAAAGGTGTTGATGGAAGATTTCAATGCAGGGCTGCTGACTGTCAGAAAACTAATTACTTTTTTTTTTCTTATTTTTGGTTTATTCTTTTTCAGTTAAACAAATTTGTCCCATTTAGTAATTTTCACTCTAAACAGGGAAACTTTATAGAATGGGAAGCTACCAATTTTTTTCTGAGTAAGATTGTTTTTGCTGTGTTGTTTTAGATAGTTAATATTTACCAATATTTAAGGTGAAGTAGATTATACATCTGGAGTTTTAACAATCCATAATTCAAGACTATATTTTTAATGTTAATGTATATATTATTACATACTTGCATGTAGATGTATGAAATGGCTTTAACATTTTATGGCCAGTCCCTCACTTAAGCATGTGTATGCTTTCAAAACTTTGTCAACATTTATCAGACTTGTTATAAACAGCATGCTCAATTCTTGGGGATGGGCAAAGGATGACTAAATTTGCTAAGTCCATCTGATGAATGTTCAAATAACGGGATAGGAATACATTTTAAGCAGAAGAAAAGAGTTTTTGCAAGGATATGGAAGAGGTGAAAGAACATGACTTGTTAGAGAATGAGAATGTCTCCAGGTAGTCTATGAAAAGAGGCAAGGGAAAAACTGAGTAAGGTAGGTTGGTACCAGTTGAGGAGAGTCTTCTTCACTGTGCTAAGAGAATTGGAATTTACCCTGTAGGATAAAGTTTTTTGGTTTTTAAAGTAAGGGTGTGTCATAACCATGTTTGTGATTAAGATAACTGGCAACACAATAGATGACAGAATATAGGAGGGGGGAGAGGTTGGAGACTGGGAGAGACCTGTTTGGAGGCTTTTGTAATAGTGTGCAGTGAGTGAGTGAGTCAACTCATGTTTCCCTACCAGAATGTTCTTCCAAAATCAGCTGACTAAATTTTTGCAATATAGTAAGGATGTTTAAAATATGCCCTGAAACCTTTTCTGCTAATGGAAGAGGAAATCGAGGACTCAGGAAATACCATCAACACATCAGTTACATAGGAATCAAGTCCTTTTGGAAGGATTTTTACTACCATTGATAACATTGAGTCAATGAGGAAATGCAATATAAATTCCAAACAGCTTATGTTTACAATAAACTTAAAAAAAAACAGTAACAAAGGTAACTTTGTATCATAACAAGAGGAATCAGGTATGAAATCTCTTACATTTTCTCTTTTAAGGTAATAAGTACGATGCACACATGTAGAATTAAAAAAAAAAGACTAGCATTCTAAAGAAAATGAGTTTTGAAGTGTAATTATTCAGGATGAATCACTGTAAAATGAACTATGGAGTAAGAATTTAGGTTTGTACTAATTTTGTTTTTCAGTGTCAGCAAATTATTTGAATTTGATATGTTTTTGTTTGTACTGTATAGGAGAATGAAGTTTTTAAAATTTAAAGGTAGTTGGTTTTCTTAAGTAAAAAAGAAAAGACATTTATAATTAAAATATGTACAAAACAAGTTGCTGGGTTCCAATGCAGTTTTCAGAAAGCACTTTAAACTTTACCTTCCCAAAGCATAAGGTACCTTTAAGTTTGTGTTTTGTTAAAAATCCTAGTTTATTATAGAATTCCCCCAAAGATGCAAGCTCTAAGTAACTGGAGGCTTTTATTCTTGGAATAGCCACAAGCCCAAATATATGACAGCCTCATAATATTTCTTTTTCCCCTTGGATACCTAGTATATAGCAGTCTTGGAATTATGCCATACTTTGAGTCAGTGCTATGCGACTCACTGCCTCGTAAGTAAATCTGGTCCTCTTTGTATTTCACTAACTCTCTTTTACCTTTGAATGGGTCCAACATAGACCTAACTAAGGTTGGATTGCATTTCGAATTGTATAATCTTGTTTGTATTTTGAGAGATTATTGTAATTGATTTTTCACTTTGCGACAGTGTTATTTTAGTCAAATCATTTTTTTTCCCAGTGTGATCATGTGGAGGAAACTGCTTGAATTACATTTTTAAGGGTACATTAGGATAGTGTACACTTAAAACTATTATTATATTTTATGCCAACTGTAATTAAAAATAAATTATTAAATAAAAAGTAAGTTAGGGAACCTGAGAAGCTCACTTAATTTGGGCAGTTTTTAAATATGCAGTTGTTTTCATATTTGTTTATGTTTATCTTAATATAGACGTTAGAAAATTTCAGTTTATGATAAATAAAAACGTGTCACTGCCAAACATTTGTTATACCATAGGATAAAACCCATTCTCATATGTGAGAAATGTCTTTTTCCCTTTGACACATTTCTCTTTTAATTAGATGTTTTGTGGTTTAACTCATTTTAGGAGGATTTCCTGTTCTCCTCCCCGTTTAGTGGATCCTTAGAACCCTCATGTAGTTCTAAGACCCTGCTCCCAATTAGCTTTATTGACATGTTAAAATTCTACTGAGAATAGACCTGTGATCCCAGTTGCTTGAGAGGAGTGATTAAGCAGTCTATGGTATAGCAATAGAGGAAATCTAGCATTGCCATTAAAATGACAAATGTGTGGGCCATGTGGATCTGTAGAAAATTAATATAAAAATGTTAATCATAAAAAATAAAGTTTACTTTAGGTTGTACATGATTAGTACAATTACGAGAATGTATGAATAGCAATAGAGATAAGAAGGGGTAATGTACTTGGCACACGTTTAAGGACTACTTCCTAAACCAGTGCAGGAAACACATAATGAGTAAGATACTGTCTTTTGTCTCAAGAAACTTAAATTTTTTGCTAGAGGAACATAAATTTTTTAGGGCATTAAATCTTATAAATGGTTGATGTTTTTCCAAAAGAGGGATTTACAAACAACAGTTTCTTTTTAAATGTAAAGATATGTCAATGTAAAAAAAATAAGTTGTGATGCTCAGAAATATGTAAGAATATAGAACATAGCTGTGGAAATTATGATTGTGTTTGAAGGTAGTTATTAATATGTGATAATTTGTTTATTTGAGATTGACCTTGTGAATGAAATGGAAATGTGTGGCCCAAAGTAATTGTGCTTTATGGATTTAATTACAACAATTTTTCTTTTTATCATTAAAAATTATTTAGGCATTGATCAACAAAATCCAATAAGTTTAAAGTTTACAGTTCAATAGTATGTTGTATTACAACAATTTTTCTTTAAGAATAATTTAAACAATAAAATTATCTTATTCACCCTGTAAGTGGAACTCAGGTTTATTTTCTATAGTGAAAGTACTTTGAGGTGGCTATTTGTTTACATAATAGGCTGGAAGGAAAGGAGAAAAGCCTATGGCTGAGAGTTCACATTTGTTTGCTTTGCAATTAGGTGGAGTTTTTAGAACTTATTTCCTTCAACTACAGTTACTATTACATATACTTAGACTTCCTCCAAACAGAGTACATAAAAAGATCTAAGGAGGTAGTGGAAGAAAGCAGTGAAACTAACACCTTTTCCTTTCTTTTGTTAAGTTTAAGAAACTTTAATTTTCATGTTTCAACTTTCATTTCTGTGTTCATTCCATGTTTTCTGGTAGTGTGATTTTCGATGGTGTGTTTATTCTGTCAAATTCTAATATAACAGTTTATAGTCTCTCTGGCATTGATTGTATTAAGGATTTTATTTTCGTTGTGAACTATATCTTTATACTAGTGGTTTTCAACTGAGGGTAATTTAGCCCCAGGAAGGCATCTGGGGGATATCTTTAGCTGTTACACTGGTGATGCTTCTGGCATTTAGTGGGTAGATACCAGTGATGCTACTTAATATTCTAAATTGCACAGGACAGCCCCCACCACAGTAAAGAAGTTTCTGGCCCAAAATGTCAAAAGTGCTGAAGTTGAAGCTTTATAGAAATAATGTTAATGCAATTTTCCTTATAGTAACGTGGGAAACATGTTGTTTTGGTTCTCATGAGAAGGTGCTACTATTTGGAGTTAAAAAAAATAAAAGACATTGAAAAAATCTATGCAAGGTAAAAACGTGAAAAAAAAGGAATTAGAACTAGAGATGAGAAAAGAATTTTGAAAAAATATAGGAAGAATGATTTTCAAACAATTAGTGAATGTTATTTTTGAGTGATATAACCCAAATATGTACATTTTTCCTGTTTTAGAACTCCCTATGACACTTGGAAAGTGGATCTTTGTATTTTAAAACCAAGAAGTCAACATCAGAATAAAAGCTGTTATATACAGAAGTTATTTTGCGGTGCTGTAATTTTGAAAGCCTTTTAAAAATAAATGATTAATTGTGCCCTTCTTCCTACCAAACAAGGATTTTGCTTTAAAATGGTAAGGAAAGAAAGAACCTTGTATCTTTCCTTACTATATTAGATTTTTATTATTTGCTAGCAATCTGGATAAAAGATCCACAATTTTAGTGAATAGTTCAATGGCCAACTAGCTCTGTGACCTTATACAGTCACTTAACATGTTTCAAGGTAAGAGCTCTTTAAGTATCTGCCTGCTCATTTGTCATTCTTTTCAGAAGTACTTCTTTTACTCTATGATGTTAGCTTCTAGTGTAATACTTGTATTTACCATATATATCCTTGCCTATAATGATTTATTTAAAAATGTTTTTATTTTGAAATGATTATAAAGTCACAGAAAGTTGCATAAAATGTAAGGGTGATTTGCTTTTTATCACACTGAACATCTAATCTGTTACCCACAGAAAGCATTTTATTCTTGCCACCTATTTCTGCTACCACTTCTAGAGTGACTGTCCTAGTAGTTGAACAGATTACCATGATCCAGAATGAAATTATTAAGGATAACACTGAAATTGGTGTTTTCAGGAATTTGAGAAACTAAAGATCATTGTAAGATTTATTTTGGGTGAGGAAATAGTCCTGTCCCTCAGTTAATTTAGGATTAAGGATATTTCTACCTAGTGATTTGAAACCTGCATCCATTAAGGCGATGGATTTCTTTTGATATGGTTCCCAATTGACAGCTTCAGATATTTGAATATTTTATTGTAGTATGTCATACATAAGCCTTGGATCAGCCCACGGTTGCTTTTGTGAGTGTTGGAGTCCATTTCTGGTGTTTTAATGTAATGACTTGAAGCCACATTTACTTAGTATAATATGCCATATTATAAAGACATAAAGGATTGATGGTCAGAGTTTGAATACTTAGTATGAGGTGATTGTATTGCATGTGATATAATTTATGTTTTCCTGTTTATACTGTATCTTTTAAAATCACAAGTTAGACAATATAATAGACATTTTAATATATATACAATGTTATCTTGGGGAAAGTCAGATGCAAATATTTCATTTTAACCTGTATTTTGAGAAATCTGAGGGGCATAAAACAATTAATGGTGTATGAATGTATAGAATGGATCCAAAGAAGGGGAGTGTGGGAGAAGGGAGACTAGGGAAAAAGGTATAAAAGCAGTCTTGATGTGAGGTTAATAAGGCTGATAGGAAGGAAGTGGCTATTGAGAGATGCTAGATAAGTAGTACTTTAAATAGATTATGCTTTTTATTGAAGAAACACTCCTTTTCCCCCCTACTTTTAACTTCAAAAGTAACATAGGAGTTACAAATTACCTATTCATTATAAAAACAAATTTAAACCATACAAACATATAGGACTGCAGGAAATAAAGTCCAAGTCCTTATCTAATTACTCTCTGGTTCTGTTGCCTTGTGATAACTATTTTAGTTTGGTACATTTACTTATGGTATAAGTTACATGTTTATTTATGATACATTTTATAGTCTTATATGTATGACATGTGATATAATGTTTCATAAACACTATAATAGAGTTTTATAAAGTGAAAAGTCTCCCCCTCATCCCACTCCCTATAAGTAACTACTAAAAATATAATTATTTTATTATAGAAAATATGAAACGTACAATTGTAGAGAAAAGAGCAATAAACTCCTGTGTACCCATTACCCAGTTTTAATGTAATTATATATGTACCTCCTACTTCAGACACACACTATATTATTTTGATGCAAATCCTCGATATCATTTTGTCTTTGAATAATCAGAATGACTCTCTGAGACAGAAGGGCTTTTAAAAGAAAACCTTTCCCATGAAAAGCTTATTACACTTAAAAATTAACAGTAATTCCACAAGATCATCATTGTTGAATTTGTATTAGAGTTAACCCATCAGGCTTTACAAGTATCTTTTTATTGTCCTTGTCCATTTTGGAAGTATTATATCATCTTGGGATGTAATTCATGTTGGATAAAGTTGGAAAATGGGAGATGAGTGAATGCTGGTAGTCTCTAGATGCCTTTTCCTTACCCATTTCCCCACCAAAGCAGTTTGTGTGTGTTTATACCTTAAGATTTTTTTTAAGAAAAAGGGTTAAGGTTTTTAGCTAAAAATTGTTTGCAAAAGATTGCTGTGTATATACTGTTTAGTAAAGACTGACATCCTTTTTTAGGAAATACATTTTTTCTTTTCGTACTTACCTGGGATATTGCTATTTTCATGTACAACGTGTGTGTGTGTGTATGTGTGTATGTGTGTGTGTGTGTGTGTGTGTGTGTGTGTGTGTGTGTGTGTGAAATATGGGAATGTCAGATGATTTTTTCTGATTTGAACATTCAGCTTTTGATTTCTATTATATTTTGGTACCATGTAATTTTTCAGGTTTATTTATTATATAAATTTGTTATTCCTTCTGTAGGCTTTCAACAGACCTCACATCTTTCTTCTTATGAAATTATAACACCTTGGAGATTAACTAGAGAACGAAGAGAAGCCCGTAGGCCGTATTCAAAACAGGTAAGTTATTTCTTGAGAAATATGTATGTATTTAAGTTTACCTTTTTTATAAATAAGACAATGGTGTTATTTTCAGTAGTGATTATTTCAGTGAGTAATGTTGGCCAATGACTAGTACAGCACTATATATTTGGCACTGATATTTATTGGATGTTATTCTAATAAAAGTGATATATTGACTCTTGATATCTTTCTTTAAAGACAAAATGGTTGACTTGAAACATAATAGAATGAAATAATAATTAAATCAAATTTTAGGACTGGGGTAGGATGTTGATTACATCTAACACTTAATTGACTGGTGATAGTTACAATGGTCTTGTTATAATAGTAAGCAACCTCTTAGTTTGTGATAGATAGAAAACTTCATATTGTATCTTCATGGACACCGGAGAATAGTAGTGTGTTACATGCATATATTTCATATCTGGGAATGTTTACTCAAAAGTAAGTTTTATCTCCATATTGGAAGAAGTATACTGTGCTGTTAATGGGGTAACCAATGCACAAAAATTATTTTTTATACTATTTTCTCTTACTATAAATTCAGAAACAATATGTTTGGACTTAAACTGATTTTGCAAACTCTTCAACTTTATAGAACTAGAATTTAACTTTATTGTAATTTGATAGTAACAGATAATGAAGGATTGAGTTTATTACCTCAGAATTGCTGATACATTTATAAATATAAGGCAGCTTGTACACTACTTAGGGACTGGGCATAGTAAAATTAACACTAGAGTTCAGAATCAGGAACTTTTAGTTTCAGCCCTTCCTCTGGGTACTACCACAAATTGGATAGGTCATTCACCTCCATTTACTCTTCTATAAGTAAATGATTGACTCTAAGATCTCCTTCCAGTGGAATAATTTATATTTTTTCCTTTGAATTGGGCATTCTATTATTTGATGTTATTTTGCCTTAGACTACAATTTGTGCTTTCTTAGTTCTTTTTCTCCTTTTCTTCACTAACACAGGGACTACGTTTCCTTCTTTATTGTGTCTCTGTTCATATCTTTACCAGTTCTGTACACATAGACACTTGTGATCATGATAAATGCCATTCATGTACCCCAATAAATATTTGGAGAGATAGAAGCACTGTTTAGCTGTTGGGCATATTGGCAGGGAACAAAACAGACAAAAATCTGTGTCCTTAGGGAGCTTCCATTTTAGTGGGGGAGGAGAATTGACAATAAGCCAATAAATAATATAGATAAATAATACAGATTACTTAAGATGGTAATAAGTGCTCTGGAGAAAATTAAAAGCAGGAAGAGGGATAGAGAGTGCCGGAAGTAGGGAAAAGGGTGGGGTAGGAGGGTTTGCATTTCTTAATATGACAGCTTGGAGAGGCCTTACTGAAAAAGTGACCCATGAGTGAAAAACAGAGGAGATGAATGAGCAATCCAGTCAGATATTTGGGGAAAGAATATAGTATCACGGAAAAATCTCAGACTCTCCGAATTCTTCTCAGAGGAGATGACAGTGACATTTTTATATCAGATGATTGGTTAAGAGCAGAAAGGATAGAAAGGCACATGCCAAAACTTTGGCGATGGAAGGAGCTTGATATTTTTGTTGCCTCAGTGGAGATGCAGGTAGATCACAAAGAGTTCTCAGGTTCCCACTTAGGATATGAAAGTAGAATGCCAGGATCTGGATTTTGGTCTAGGCCTAGAAGTCAGACATCGATGTTTCCTAGAAGAGGGAACCTGCTGTTTCTTGACAAGATGTTAACTTACAGTCTAGACACAGTAAGTAAAGTAAGAGGACACTTCTTATATTATTTGTTGAATTTTCTCAATGACTTTCTCTTTTGTTAAAGAGTTAAGGTAAGGTTGAATCTTTTGGTTCTGGTGTTCACATTAAATGCTTCTGGCTAATGAACTGGTGAGTTGCTGGGGAAACTGTTTCAGAGTTGTTTGAGGTAGAGAAGAGAATCCTATGAGCTAAAAGATATGTAAGTGCAAGTTACCTTATTTGAATTCATTGGCTCTGAGATGTCATTCATTGTAAGGTCCCCTATTATTTAATTAACCACCAATTAAGAAGAAACGGTGTAACCAGTTAGACTGCTGTGCCTTTGATTTCAGAAGTGTTCACGTGTGGGGAAAAACGTGTTTTTTAAAATTGAAGAAATGTGATAATCATGTGAAGATACAAAATTTTTAGGGTGTGTGAATTTCTTCTCAACTTTCAGATTAGAGGTATAATAAAAGATAATCTCTTGAAACTAAGAGGGTCATTTTATTTAAACAAAAGGAAGAACTACTTTATAATGTAGGTAATATGTGGATGGACTTAATAAAAATAATCCCTGAAGTTATTGCTCAGTTATAAATGAATTTAAGGAGAGTTTAGATAAACGTGCAGGCAGTTTTCCATAACAGGTTCTTAAAGGAAGGTAGGAATGGTCAGCATGTTTTTATTATTTAAGAGCAGATAATATGATTCTTTCATAAAACAATTTTAGTTAATACCAAATTATTTTAATTGAAGATGGAATTTCCAGTGACCTCTAAATACCTGTTGTTGAAAAGTAATTTATAAGATGGTGTTTTATTGTTCTTTTCTCCTTTGTGCATTTAGGTATCTTATGTCATTCACGCTGAAGGAAAAGAACATATCATACATTTGGAAAGGAACAAGTAAGAAATTTAATTTGCTTTGGCTTTTCAGTAATTTTTTTCCAATAATATATTGTTTTCTTTTCTAGTTAGATATTATTTAGTAGATTGACAAAGAGTGAGAATATTGAGAGTAGGAGTATGGAAAAAAACATACTATTTTGTATTTCCCTTGACATTAGAGCAAGGGAAAATAATTAAAAGTGAGAGAAAGTTGCATTTAAGAAAAAAGCTTTTTAATTGTAATAGGCCCAAGAAACAACTGAATAGTAGGAGTAAAGAAGTCTATAGTTAGACTTAATTCTGTTGGCACAGGACCTCACCCTTTTGACCTCTTTTAACCATAATTACCTCTTTAGTGACCCCGTCTCCAAATAGAGCCACACTGGGAGTTAGGACTTCAACATATGAATTTTTTTGAGGGGGGAGGGCAGGACACAAATATTTAGTCTGTAACAGTAGTCTCTCACCTCCCCCTTTTAATATTTTCTCCAAATTTTGGTGTGTTTTCCACCTGATCCCATTTGGTTATCTGTCTTCTTAGGTTGCCTTTTTGAAATGCCAAGCTTCTCACTGTGCTGAGGCACCCACTTTTCTATGGCCTATTTTAGTCCTTTTCTCCCTTTTCTTATGTAGCCAAACATCCAATATTTTTAGTGAGAGATCCCAGAAAAAACACCACCTAGTAAACCCATTGATACTATGGTGTGAATGATGGGGTGGAAAGTGTTGCCATCTAAGGAAGTGCTGCCCTAAGTGTTGTCCTGGAACCAGCAGCAGCACCTGGGAATTTTTTTGAAATGCAAATTCTAAGGTCCAACACTAGAATGAATCAGAATTTTGGGAGGTTTCAAAGCAATCTATGTTTTAGCGAGCTTTCCAAATGAGTTATATGCATCTTCAAGTTTCAGCAACACTTTTCATCTCAGAAGGGGATACTGAGTGAAAGGGTCTGAGTCTTTCTGGCAGAATTTCAGACAGTGTGATAGATTTTCAGAGAGACTTTCTGAATCCTTGTACTGTATTTGATGGGAGTTAACATTTATTGAATATTTTCTGTGTTCCAGACACCGTGCCAGGTACTTTTAAGTGTATTATTTATTTCTCACAAAACTCCCGAGAGAGATCCTGCTTGACCACTATGTAATAATGTCAATATGTACACAATTCTAATAGGTCTAAATATTTTCTCCTATTCTTCCTTTCTACAAGGAGAATTCAATTAAGATTATTTAATAAAATAATAGTTATGTTTGCATAGTTTTTAGCTTACAAAGTGTTTTCATAAGCTTTATCTCATACTGTCATAACAGCTTCATTGTAGAGCAGTGGTTATAATCCTCATTTTATGCATAAGAATAATGTGGCTCACGAAGGTTAGTTGACTTGCTCAGTGTCACATAGTTTGTAAGTGTTCAAGCTGGGTGCAAATCCAAATCATTTGAGCTGGTGTCTAGTGATTTATATGTATGTGCTGTATATTGTGTACATTGCTATGCTTCTTGAATTGGTGGGCAAATGGTACACTTCCAGGCATTTGTAAGAGTTTTTAGGCCTATGAAAGGTGGTCACCAAAGCTAGTGATCATTAATGAAAAAAAGTTATTTAGAGTTAACTACTCTAACATTCTATAGCCTACAATAAAATTACTGAGATATACTCTTTCTAGTAATGGGGAAATTATGAAATTCAATAAAAGAGTGACTATATTTAAGTAAATCCTTGTAATTTCCTCTCATTGCCTCATTGCCTCAGAATAGTGGTTTTTAATTTTTTTGAAGTTATGAATCCCTTGAGAATCTGGTTAAAGCTGTGAACCTTCCTTGCAGAGGAGTGTACGTAATCACTGACACTGGGGTATTTGGCAGGGAGTGGGGTTAGGGGAAAGAAGATAGCGCATCTTTTTTCTGCCTGTGCTGAGCAAATTTAAAAATAACATAGGAGGGCTGGGTTGGAGGATTTAGCTTAGAATGAGAGTCTGATGGACCTACTAATCTTGAATCCAATATTAGGCAAATTTAGCCATTCACTGTTAGTGCTACATGCTGACTGGCCTGCTTCTGGAGAAGCATAGTGAATTTGTGCTCTCACTGGGCAAGCAGTGACTTCCACAGAGGAAGAAGGGCAGAGCAAAGCCAAGTATCTCCAGTTTATTCTTTTCAAATTCACCACAAGAGGGAGCAATAGGTGTGTATGGTGGGGGAGAGAGAGAAAGGGAGACTGCAATGATTGAGCAGGGTTGGATAATTGAAAGGACTCAAGACTGCATAGGCTACTCCCAAGCTCACTCAAGTAGACTTTATTAATAAAGGTAAAGGATGAGTACAGCAAGAAAAAGAAAGCACAAGTAATCATCAAAGGGTTCAACTTGCAAGCAGAGCCCCCCCATCCCCTGGTCCTTCTCAGTTGCACAGATATGCTTTGTCATCAGATTACAAATGACTGAGATATATGTGAAGCATAATTTTAGAGGAGCCCATGCCCAAGTTTACAGAGGGGTTCTTTTATACTTCCTGGTTGTGTAGCTAGTCAGGCTGAATGACTGATTAAATTGCATGTAAACCATCAATCTATCCATCTCTGAACAATGGACAAGCTAGTCCTGGGTGCCTCCAGGGGACTTTAGAACCATAAATGGCACATTATAAAACACTAGCTAGCATATTACATCCCTGATTTGTCCGTAAACTTTGGAGGTAAGCACAGAACTGCTCCAGTTCTGCTGCAAATGACAGTCTTTGCTTGACCAACTTTAGTCAGGCCTCTGAACCTTCTCTTTAGCCCATTGTTGCACTTGTGAAATCCAGTTTTAGCAAGAGCCCTACTAGGTCAGTTTAGCAAGAATCCCCTCCCATCCCCCCGATATCTGATCTCTCTGATGTCTGATCAGATTCCTCATCCTCTACCACCCCCAAGTGACATCTGATCACCCTGGCCTATCTTTAATAAGATAGTAAGAATCTGTTAGGTTAATTTAGCCAGAGCCTCCCTCACCCTTGTTTCCTCGTAATGATTTTTCCATCCACTGACTCCCACCCTACTCCTTGGCTATAAATTTCTACTTGCCTCTTCTGCATTTGGAGTTGAGCTTGATCTTTCTCCACCACTGTGAAGTCCCACTGCAGTGGGCCCTATAACTATCACAGCAGTCTTGAATAAAGTCTGCCTTACTATCTTTATCAAATATCACTGAATATTTTTTTTTCTTTAGCAAAGACAACCCTATCTTTACATATGTGTTCCCTTGACATGCCAAAAAGCTTCAGGGGTCAGCAATTCTTGTTTTCTTCAGCAACTGCACTTAGGAGGTTAAGGCAATGAGTGCTTCTTATTTATTTAGGACTTTTAGAAAAGACTAAGCACTTATTTTTCTTTTAGAAATATGATGTACTATACAACACACTTTATACTTCTTTGAGCTGTATCATAAAAATTTAAGGTCATTGTTTGTGTTGAGTATTTTGCAACCAGCATTTTATGACCATTAGAACTAATGTGCAGCTTAACATTCTTTATGAGGAAGTAATGCACAAGGTTTCAGATGCAAGTCCATTTGTGAGCTATTTGTTTTATGGTAATACCTTCGTTAAATAATAATATATCGGGTAAAAGTTTCTTTACTGGCTCCCTCTTCTAGGAATAATGCCTTATGAATTGTGTTCTAAGTTGAATATAGATAAAATAATTTTAAATGGTGTGTTTTATTCCTCTTCCAGAGACCTTTTGCCCAAAGATTTTGTAGTTTATACCTACAACAAGGAAGGGGGTCTGATCTCTGACCATCCTGATATACAGGTAATATATTTTCTTCTTGATCCTATAGCAAAATTCAGAACAATTATAATGTTGAAATTACTTCTATTCAGGTACTCAGGACTGCTACATTGCACAACCCACTTGGTCACCTTTGACGTTATAATACATAGAGTTGTTCGGGGGATAGTGGGTGCCTTTATATAGATTAAACTGTACCTTACAGCTCTCCAGATACTTAGTAGTTTAGTGTTTCATTAAAGACCAGGAAAATAATTTTCTATTTAATGATAATCCTTACTCATTATAAAGGGGAAAGTTTGCTATATTTTGAATACATTTTTTGATTTGCCGAAAGTTAATATCTCCAGAAGCACATCTTACTTCCTTATTAAGCCATTTGATTTCTCATTAGTAAATCACAAACACTAATTTGCTGTTGTTGGTTCTAATTTTTTCAGTGAAAACAATTCTTTCTTTTGTAATTAATCTTTTTTAACTGTTTATTTTTTATTTATAGTTGCCATACGATATTATATTAGTTTCAGGTGTACAACGTAGTGATTAGATAGTTGTATAACTTACAAAGTGACTACCCTGATAAATCTAGTACCCATCTGATACCATACATAGTTATTATATTATTGACTCTATTCTTATGCTATACTTTATATCCTCATAACTATTTTGTACCGGTTTGTACTTCTTAATCTCTTCCACTTTTTCACCCAACTCTCAGCCCCTCTCCCATCTGGCAACCATCAAAATGTTCTCGGTATCTATGAGTTTGTTTCTGTTTTGTTTATTTTGTTTTTTAGATTCCACATGTATGTGAAGTCATATGGCATTTGCCTTTTTCTGTCTGACTTACTCCACTCAGCACAATACCCTTTAGGTCTGATCATACTTGCAAATGGCAAGATTTCATTCAATTTTTTATGGCTGAATGATATTCCATTGTATATATGTGCCACCTCTTCTTTATTCATTCATCTATTGATGGACACCCAGGTAGCCTCCATATCTTGACTATTGTAAATAATGCTGCAATGAACATATGGATTCACATGTTACTTAAAAGTAGTGTTTTGGGTTTTTTTGGATAAATATCTTGAAGTAGGGTAATTGGGTCCTTCTTTGTCTCTTGTTATAGCCTTTGTTTTAAAGTCTCTTTTGTGTAAGTGTTGCTACCCCTACTTTTTTTGTTTGTTTTTATTTCCATGAAACATTTGTTTAATTTCTTTACTTTCATTCTGTATGTGTCTTTCGATCTGAAGTGAGTCTCTCATAGGCAGCATATGTAAGGTCTTGTTTTCTTGTCCATTTAGCCACCCTGTTTTTTGATTGAAGCATTTAATCCATTTATATTTAAAATAATTGTTGATAGATATGTAGTTATTGTTATTATTCATAATTTTTATTCTTTTTTTTTCCCCCTCTTCTTAAAGAAGTCCCTCTACCATTTCCTGTAATATTGGCTTGATGGCAATGAACTCCTTTATCTTTTTCTTGTCTGGGAAGCTCTTTATCTGTCCTTTGATTTTAAAGGATAGTTTTGCCAAAGATTGTAGGTCCTTGCTTTTCATCACTTTGAATATGTTGTTCCAATTTCTTATGGCCTGCAAAGTTTCTGTTGAGAAATCAGCTGACAGTCTTATGATTTCTGTTGAAAAATCAGCTGACAGCTCCCTTATAGGTAACTGCTTTTCTCTTGCTGCTTTTAAGAGTCTGTCTTTAACCTTGGCATTTTAATTATGTGTCTTGGTGTGGGCCTCTTTGGGTTCATCTTATTTTGGACTCTCTGTACTTCTAGGCTTGTATGTTCATTTCTTGTATGTCCATACCTTTTGGGCCCCTTAAGAGGAATGTCTGCGACTACACTAGACCTCTGTCTCATTCAGCCACAGTCTTCACTGTTTTTCACAGTCAGAAGTTTGGGAACTTTTTTTTCTGGTCCTGGAACCCTGGGCTGGGGACCCCGGTGTGGATCAGGGACTCCTTGCTTTTCTGGGGATATCTCTACCACCAGAATATCCCTCCCGATTCTAAACATCATATGCAGTTGTTGGACCAGCACATTTGTATCTCTACCTCTCCTACTAGTCTCAAGGTGGCCTCTTCTCTGTGTCCCCAGTTGTAGGACTTCTGTTTAGCTAGACTTTAGACCACTTCTGATGATGGCTGTTCTGTAGTTTAGTTGTAATTTTGATGTGGTTGAGAGAGGAGGCAAGCACAGCATTTACTTACTCTGTCATCTTGACTGGAAGCTGAAAACAATTCTTTCTAAAGAAGTGTGGCCCTCTTTGCATCAGAGAACAGAGTATTCCTGAGGACAGAACTGGCCGGGAATACTTGAAAATCTTGGCAGGTGTCAACTTTGGCTTCACGCGTTATTTAATTAGAGCATAAACGTTTCTGGTTTTATTAGGGAAGAGTATTTTACAATTCTTTTTAGCAGTAGGTATTATATAGTTTTTTTCTTTTGTCATAGTTTTTATGAGAAGTCTTTGTTTCCATTAAGCATGTATTATTTTTTTCCTTGAACTTTGTAATGTTTTGCTAGGTTGAATTATTTATGTTTGATATGCACCTTTGCAGCACTCTTCAAATAAGTAGAAGGCAAAGCCTTTATTTTAGTGTAATTAGTACTTTAATTAATTTAATTTAATTTAGTTAGTACTTAAGTAAGGTAATGCTGACTTAGACCTATTTTTTTCTGATTCCTTTATCTTACTGTTCTATTAGTTTATTGGCAAATTAGATGAGAAACTTAAATTTACATGATAGGATAAGCCAGATCACAAGTAATCCATTCATTTATTCAGTTATCCATATAAAGATTATTATGGCATGAGGCCAGAGACCACAGTTTATGCCACTTGACAAAAACAGTGATCTAAAAAAGGCTTTTTTTTCTTCTTAGAGAGTTTCTTGGCATGAGTTCTGGAGACACAATGTTTGGACTTGAATCTTGGTTCTATCATTTATTTGCAGGTCAAGTTACTTTAATTTGTTTTCAATGTCTTTACCTTAAAATGGGAATAATATTCTTATTGAAAGTAAATATACTTAAAACTACTAAAAATAGACTTCAGTTGTATGGAAATTAATGTAATTGTTATCTTAAGTATTGTTATGGAATTGTGCTTTCTTGGATGTCTGGGAAATAAAAACTGAGAGATAGAGTATTTTATTTATTTCTTGGTTATTGAATATTGTTCAGGTAGATGAAAATGTGACTAGATTTCAGATACCAATTAAAACTTTGGCATGTGGCCAAATATTTTCCATTATGATTCTGTTATTTAAGAGTAAAGTAGTTTGTAAAGCTGTTATTTGGCTTTCATCATCTGTGTCCTCCACAAGGCCATTTTTCACAAAGAAACGAAGTTTAATAACCACTTTATATGAACTGCTGTATGAAATAAAACTCCAAATTATTATGTCTTACAATTTTGGAGTACTTTGCAAATTCATTGAAAAAGTCTTAACTAATTCCCTGAACTAATTGATGCTCGTTGTTTCCTTTGGAAAATATATTGACTGCCTCAGGTTTACGAGATTCTTGTGGCTAGTTCTTTAACAGTTCAGTGTACTTCTACTCTCACTAATTGAGTTTTTTGCTTGTAGTTTGTCAGTTTTTCAAACTGTTAATGCCTTTTATACCTTTACTGTCATCATGCAATTCACTGTTTTGTAAACTTACAAAATATGATTTGCTGTTTTTTAAAAAACTAAATTGAATGCTTTGGAAAGATTCAATAAGAGCAAGTTCCTTAAAAATAACATCAGATTGGTAGAGTAAATGACCAAGTGCTGGATTTCAGTCATGTCAAACAAGAAAACTTCTATTGTAGTTGAAGCTAGAAACATTTAATTTTTGAGTTCTGTGAATTACTGTATTACTATCTCTTAAGTGTTACCTCATCTATAATAGTAGAAGGTATTTTTTTTCCTCTAGTAAGAAGAAGGCAATATCAAAGATATACTTTAACTACAAAGTGCTAGAAAGAAAAACATTAGTGGTTGTGAATTGTCCCCCACAAAAACAAGTTGTAAAATGTTGAAATTCAGCCTGTGTTGTTTGGTATATAATTGTTTCAAATTTTTTTTACAGTTTTAGACTTACAGGAAAAGTCCCATGAGTAATATGAAACATTCATGCCTACCTTCACCTAGATTTTCAAAATGTTGACTTTTTTTTATATTTTATTCTCTATTTCTGAACATTTTAAGAGTATGCTGCAGACATGACATCCCTTTAAATACTTCACTGTAAATTTTCTAAGAACAAGGAATTTTTTTGTAACCATAGTACAGCTCTCAAAATTAGGAAATTAACATTGAAGCAATATTATTATATAATTTACATACATACCTTTTTTTTTTTTTTTTGGTTTATTATCCCAATAATGTCCTTTATAGCTGTATGATGGTGGAGTGAAGCTATGGTGCCACCAAAACAAGAAGATATCATTAGACTGAAAATTGAGGCAGGCAACTGCATGAAGTATAACAATTTATTGTATTTTAAGTTACTTACACAGGGATAGGATTGGAATGGAAGGTGACCCTAATAGTTTACTCAGCTGATCTCCCCTACCAGACAATTGTTAAGGTAAATGTTTTATAGTGTAGCTAATGTAATAATGATTGACAAGACAAAGGGACAAAGAAACCAGGACATGCCAAGAACCATACTTCCTGGTGGTCTTAGGATGGTTGCTTACAATTGATGCCAGAACCTAGTTTGATATTTATCTTGATTGCTGTCTCATTCTGGCCATTACTGAAAGGAATCACTATGGTATAAATATTAAAGAACACAGATAATCATTAACTATAAGGCTTTGGTATGCTCGCTGAAACTGCTCAGGTTAGTCAGTGTTCACTGCATGAAAAACGTGAACAGTTCACAGCTTGAAAAAGTGAACAATAAGAAATCAGGGCCACAAAGATGGAGTCAGTCTTGTTCATTTCGGCATCTCCACAACAACAAAAGAAAATCCAAGTTCATATATTGCATTTAGTACTCATGTCTCTTTAGTCTCCTTTAATCTGGAAATCCTTATCTTTCCTTGTATTTCACAACACTGGTATTTTTGAGAAATATAGACCAACTTTTTGTAGAACCTCTTGCAATTTGAGTTTGTTAGATGTTTACTCATAATCAGATTTAGGTTATGTACTTTTGGCAAGAATACCACTGAAGTGATACTTGAGTGGTTCTCAGTGTATCATATCAGTGAGCATATGATGCAATTAGCCCTATACTGACTGTTAAAATCAATCATTTGGTTAAGTTCTCTGCCAGGTTTCTCCTCTGTAAAGATACTGCTTTTGTCTTCTTAATTAATGTTGTGGTTAGATACCTTGAGACTATACAGAATTCTGTTACTTCTCAAATTTTTATCTATTAGTTTTAGTATTTAATATTTGCTAAAATCAGTTGTTATTATGATAGTTGTTAAAATGGTGATCTATTCTCATCAGTGTTTCTATATTAATCAGTGCTTTCTACTCTAAGAAAGAATTTTCCCTTATTTGTTTATATCAGTACAGACTCATGAGTTCTTACTTTATCTTGAGTGAGATTGAAAATCTTTTCATTATGTAAGGGCATTTTTATATCCTCCTTTGTAAATTATCTGTTCATGTTTTTTGCCCAGTTTTTTATTGGGTTTTTAATTTTTCCCCTTCAGTGTTTCAGAGTTTATAATTAAGGGTATTAACCCTTTATTTATGATATATTTTCTCCCAGTTTTGACCTTGCGTTTTGGTGTCTTTGTGTAGAAGTTTGAAAACTTTTTTTATATAGTAAAAATTGTCAGTTTTTTATTGCATATAGTTTTTGAGTGATAGAAAGCATTCCTCTAAACCAAACTAAAGAGGAATTCACCCTTTTTTTTTTTTAGTTCTTGTATGTGTCATTTTTAATGTTTAGATTCTTGATCCATTTGAAATTTATACTTATGTGTGGTGTTAGGTATGGAACCAGTTTTGTTCTTTTCCAAATGTCTAACCAGTAGATCAAGCACCATTTATTAAAAGTACATCTTTGCCACAGAGATTTGAGGTGCCACTTTTATGATATAAAGTTCTATATGTACTTTGGGCTTTTTCAAGACTTTGTATTATATTCTACTGGTTGGTTTCAGTGCACCACCAGTGCATACTGTTTTGATTATTAAGGCCTTGTGATATGTCCAAATGTATGATAGGGCTAGTTCTCCATACCCCTATACCCTTGGCTTTTTTGTTAGTGCTATGTAGTTTTAAAGATGAGAAAATCTCATTGTGTACTAAAAAATCTGATATTAGTAAATGATATTATACTTATTTTTTTCACTGGTCAACTTCTTGCTCAAAGTTAAGGATAAAGGCTCTTTATTTCTTAATGATGCTAAATGTGTAAATAATATCAATAGATCTATAGTAAGAGAAGAAAATAATCTGATCAAATTCACTTTTTTTGCTACATACTAAATTTTTTTTTCTCTTGACATTAGCCTGTTACAAGGTACTCTTCTATATTTGATGTCAGTTGGCTGTTATTACTTCTTGGATTGACTGTGATTTAAAATGTTACAGATGTTAAGCATAACATTATGCTGCCTCGATCAGCTTCTAGGCTTAAAGATTATAGGCTTAAAGAGCTGTTGGTACTTAGTATTCTTTAGAATTCTGCCTAAACATTTGTGTACTTGTAGTGTAGTGGTAGTTTGAAATAGTTTAAAGAATGTGTGTGATATTGTGAGATGCCAATAATATAAATAAAAGTTTTAGTTTACTCACCTTAAATAATTTTGTTAGCTCTGTAATTTATATGATGATTTTCAGCAATGTAACAGTATTTGAATATAATATGTTTTTTTTCTTTTAGGATCACTGTCATTATTGGGGCTATGTGGAAGGAGTTTATAATTCATCCATTGCTCTTAGCGACTGTTTTGGACTCAGGTAGATAATTTTTTTTTTATCAGCTCTTTTTTTCCCCCCCTCTATTTCTTACCCCTATACCTATCTTTGTTTCCAAATCAAGTCATTTCGGGGGACTTAACAAAATTAGCTGTTACTTTGATGTTGCTGAGGTCTTTAGAGTTGTATTTCAGATATTCCTGGCATGTCTATTTGGGAAAATATTATAGTTGATAAATATTATTATATAAAGAGAAAATTTTATTTTTTGAGACTGCTACTTAATTTTTGCTATTTAAAATATGTACTTTAAATTTCTGTAGCACTTTATGTTTTCAAATTTTTCACTTATATTCTTTTGCTTAAATCTGATAATGACTATGAAAAGGGGCTCTTGATCTCCACATTGAGGTGTGCAAACTGAGATTTGGAGAAATTATATCACCTATCAAGTGAAATGATAATAACATTAAAATTACATTTATCAAGGGACTGGTAGTATGACACTGTACTGGTTGGTTGATTATATGATTGACTGAACTAATTAATATTACTTTTAGTTCTCAAATCAACTATAATAAGATGCTATGATTATCTTCATTTAATTTATAAATGAAAATTAATAACAGTTATGGAATAGTTACTGTGTGCCAGGCAATGTTCTAAGCATTTTGTATTTATTAAATAATTTAGTTTTTAGGACAACCTTATACAGAATGTAAAGTAAGGCAGAGGTTAAATAACTTGCTGAGAGCCCCACAGCTAGTAGAAAACATTTGGGAATCAATTCTGGTTTTCTTGCCCTAGACTTTTAGCCACTATTCTGTATTGCCTTCCATTATACAGTAATCACTTAGGTTAAGTAACTTGGGAAGTGATACTATAATAGTCTTGGACTTTAAATTTAGGTCTGCCTGACTCTAATCTAAAGCCTTACATTTTTCTCTTTACCATGTTAGTTTTTTTTACACATGTTAAGAAGACTTGAATTCAGTTTTTCTGATGCATTTTCCTTTTTTTTCTCTTCATTCTTAAAAATTGTGTATGTGTAATGCAACACTTAGAGGATTGCTGCATATAGAGAATGTGAGTTATGGGATTGAACCCCTGCAAAACAGCTCTAATTTTGAACACATCTTTTATCGAATGGATGATGTCTACAAAGAGCCTCTAAAATGTGGGATTTCCAACAAGGATATAGAGAAAGAAACCATAGAGTATGACGAAGAAGAGCCTCCTAGTGTCACTCAGCTACTTCGAGTAAGGACATTATATATTTATTTCTTCATGGTTCACACTATTTTGTGTGTGTGTGCGCATGCATGCGTGCGTGTGTGTGTTTTGCAGCTTAATACAGAAAGCTATTATTTTTTGGTATAAAATAAAGCATAATTGTTTTGAGCACTTTTAGTTTTTAAAAAATTTTTAATTATGATATACATCCAATATTATATTAGTTTCAGGTATACAACATAAGTGATTAGACATTGATATACCTCATAAGTGATCACCCTGATAAGTCTAGTACCCATCTAGCACCATACATAGTTATGAAAATATTATTGATATATTCCCTGTCCTGTACTGTACATCTTCATGACTATTTTTATGACTGGCAATTTGTACTTCTTAATTCTTTTCACCTTTTTCACCCATCCTCACTCCTCTCCCATCTGGCAACCATTTATTTGTTCTCTATATCTGTTTTTGTTTTTTCATTTATTTTTTGTTCTTAAGATTCTACATGTAAGTGAGATTGTATAGTACATCTTTCTTTGACTAACTTAGCATAGTACCTTCTAGATTCATCTATGTTTTTGCAAATGACAAGATTCTATTTTTTTTGGCCGAGTAATGTTCTGTTGTATATACATACCACATCTTTATCCATTTGTTTATTGATGGACATAGACTAAAGTTTTAAAAAGTTGTGTATTTATGCACTAAAACCAATGCTTATTGATGTTGTTGTTGTTGTTTTTTGCCAACTGTTTGCCAGACATTCTGATAAGTACTAGGGGAGAACAACATAAGCAATGTGCAGTTTCTGCCACCAACTTCTGCCACCAAGCTTCTCTGTTTTAGGAACTAGGGCTTAAATCTTAAGTAGTAGTTGTATTTCTTTTTATCATTATTATATAATAGTATATTACACTGACTTTCTGAGAGCAGTAGAATATTTTGTTTGGTTACCTTTTACACAAACTGGAATGGTGATTTTTGAGCTCTTGGTTGGAGAAACAGAGAGAGAGAGAGAGATTGGGATTTGGGACTTTTTTTTTTTAGATGTTTTCCAGGGACACTTGTATCCTTGTTTTGAGTCTTCATTAGGACTCCCTGGCTTCCTCTTTATATGGGTCTCTTAGATTGAAATGTTTCTTGGAATAGATCAGTCTCAGCTGTCCATGTTTGAGATAATGCTGCTGTGTTGGAAGAGCCATGTGCCTCTTCTATTATATTTTCATTAACTTGTACTAGTTTATGGAATTATTTTCACAGCTTCTCTTACCATGTACTCTTGACTATTGAACTGTTCTTTTTAATTTTAATCATTGGAAAACATTACAATTTTAGCTTATTCTATACTTTATATTAACTTCTATAAAAATCACCAAACTAGTCATTTTTTAAAAGCACAACCTTGTGTTCACTTCTCATCTGGTTTATTAATAGATATTCTTTCTTTTAACTCTCAACCCAGTTTTACGTAAGCAAAGCTATACATTCTTTAAAAATTACTTTTTGTTAGTTATAAGTTGGTTGTATGAAAATAAGGTTAAAATAGACATTTATTTTTAGCTAAGTGTCAACTGTGTGGCTTAATATGGTTAAACTTTTAACTGTCTCTATATTTTATTTACATATAATGTTTCAATTAGTGAACATTGGTTAATCTTTCATTATTAGCCCTCAGTTTAGAGATGGTTTATTGGTAATATCTTTTGCCTAAGGTGTGCAAGGCTCAGGAAATCCTTTATCTATGCATTGTGATTGTTTTAAACTCTACCTTTGTGAACACTACCATTAAAATGTGTGTGTGTGTGTGTGTGTGTGTGTGTGTGTGTGTAGTTTTGATATTAGAAAATCAATAATTCTGTTGTGTAAACTTGAATGACTCATATTATCTTTAGGTAGAATTTTTCTTAGGACAAATAGCAGATATCACTTTTTAAAAAGAGTGTTTTTTGCTTTTAGATGTGTTATGGAAAATAATTTTATCATACTCTTAGCAGACATGAAATGAATGACTAGAGATTAGAGATTAGGGTAAGCTCATTACATATGAAAATCGTGTAGCCTTATTATTATTATTTTTTTGCCTTTATGATGTTTGTGTTTTTGACAGAGAAGAAGAGCTGTGTTGCCACAGACCCGATATGTGGAGCTGTTCATTGTCGTAGACAAGGAAAGGGTAGGATTGGTGACAGTTTTTCTTCTTTTTCAGAAAAAGCAGATGAGAAGTGAGCATCTCATGAAAGAAACATAAAATATATTTGTACTGATTTTTCTGAAATGTAATTTTAAAACTAAAATAGCTTTTATTCTTTTAAGTATACTTAATATTCATAATACCACCAGAAACAGAATGTAGCAAATGAGACTACCTCTGACTTTATTTTTTATTAGTGTTTTTTTCCCCCCTTTTTATTGGGTGATTTGCTCATGCTGAATTTCTTAAGTATAACTATTGCCTCTCAGAGTCTTGAGACCCTTTCAGATGATTTTAAAGGACTGTGGTGATAAAACCAGTTGATCAGATATTGCTTTGTTGCATAATAAAATTGCTTTGTTATCTAGAAATTCAACTATCTTATACTTCACTTTAAGAGATAGAAACTTGCAGGTCCAGGCATGCATTAGAAGGGAATAGAGGAGAATGGTTCATCTTGAGATTTACCATTAACTTCACTCTTCAGCCTAATATCTTACTTGTATTAAGAATTGTGCTTAACTAAGAAAAGAAATGGGCCTATTTCAGCATTTGTAGGATTATCAGTTTTAGCTGTAGCCACCATACAATGTAACATAGATAATTTGAAATGTTTTGTTTGAGTTTTACTGCCAGCATTGTTGTCTTTGCGAAAAAGTTGTTTGTAGAAACTATGTGTCTGGCAGTTCTAATCTTGTAAGCGACAATTTTAAGGATTTTTATGATTAAAAAAAAATTCCTCATTTTGTGTAGTTTGAAAGAAAGCCATATTTATTAAGAGACAGAAACATATTCTGATTTGTTCACTATAGCTTCATTACCTTCAAGTGGTAGAAGATAAAAAAGCACAGGGAATATGAATAGCATGAACTCTGACCCAGATAATGGGTAAAAAGTTTCTGTAGAATGTTTGGACAAGTGACAGAGATTTGAAATATTTTTCTTTATTACTCTCTACAGATAGATTTGTTATATACTGGCAGAAAATGGTTCAAAATAAAAATGGTTAAATTTTAATCAAATCTTACCAAATTATGGAAATTTTTTCTTGCTTAGGATAATCATGATAAAATACCTAACTGATAAGATCTCTTATATTCTAATATTAATGCCTTTATTATAAAGCAGAACTATACATTCTTTACAAATTAATTTTCATTAGTTATAAGTTGGTTATATGACAATAAGGTTAAAATAGACATTTAGATTTAGCTAGGTCTCAAAGAAAAGAATAAGTTATATCAACTGTTTTGGCTTAATATGGTTAAACTTTTAACTATCTCTATGTTTTATTTACATATAATGTTTCAACTAATGAACATTGGTAAATCTTTTGTTATTAATTTAGCCCTCAGTTTGGAGATGGTTTTATTGGCAATGTCTTTAGCCTAAGGGGTGCAAGGGTCAGGAAATCCTGTAGATGGAGTTTATTCCTTTATGCATTTGCTTTTTTAAAACTACCTTTGTGAAGTGCTTGAAAATATTTTTGTATTAAAATGAATAAAAGTATTGAGAAAAAAATTATTTTAAGTTGTACTAACTTGGAGAAAATGAAGATTTCAATGCTTTTTCATTTCATACTTGTACCTTTTTTCTTTTATTTCTATTATCACTGACATCTTTTAGATTTATTAAATTAAGATGTTGGTGAATATTTAAATGCCTGAATTTTTGGTTCAGAGGAAATATTTGGATTTCTGTCTTTATTGTAAAAGGTTATAGAAGTTTTTTTCCCCTAAAATTACTTTAGTGATAATGATTTTCCTTTTTGTTTTTAGTATGACATGATGGGAAGAAATAAGACTGCGGTGAGAGAAGAGATGATTCAGTTAGCAAACTACTTGGATAGTGTAAGTTCTATTTTCCATTAACTGAGATTATTCTATCCTTTCACAGTCTCAGAACAGAATTAAAAAATTGTCTTATTTTGAGCTCTGATTGTCTTAGGGCCTAACTGATTCCATCTTTCATGCGACTGCTTTCTATTTTGTTTTATAATGTTTTTATGTTCAAAAGGAAGGTATAATTGTAGAAAGACTTTGAGACAAGCAAGAGATTTTGTACTACCATTTACTTTCCCTTCAAGTAGATAGGCTAAGGCACTTTGGCATTATAAATTATCTTTGATTTTTACTGAGAAAACCTTATTTTGGATAAGGCTGTTTCTCTAAAATCATAATATGATAATACCAATGTTTATTTGTGTGTGTGTGTATGTGTGTGTGTGTGTGTGTGTGTGTGTGTGTGTGTGTGTGTGTTTGAGAGAGAGAGAGAGAGAGAGAGAGAGAGAGAGAAATCCATTCATCTAATGGTATGTATTAAAGAATTAGATACATGTTCTTTATTTTAAATTTTAAAAATTTTACACATGGATCGGAGTTTATTAAGTAGGGAGTGGAAAAGGTGTAGTACAAATAGTATGCAACAAACTCAAATTGAACTGAACCTGAGGTTCCTGAAAATAAATCTGTCAGTTGATTACTTCCTCTCCCATTGATACAGGGGCTTGTCAGGGGAGATGAGAGAATAATTCTGGTGGAAGGATTGATGGTTACTCCTGGGGCTGGGAATGATCTCCATGGAGCTTTCAAGGCTAGGCCTCTGCTTTCAAGGCCAGGCCATGGGCTCAGGGTTGAGAGCAGATGCAGCCAGACCCAATAAGGTGGCTACATCTGTGAAGTTGTGGGTGTTGACTTGGGTGCTCATCATGAGCAGGGAATGCTTGCTCTGATGCCAGTGGAAGCAGTAGAGGCCGTAGGTAAGGGTGGGCGCTGTGCATAGTCAATCTGTGGGTACCACCGGGTTCCTGCTAGTCTTGTGAAGAAACTTTTCTTTGATTCTTCCTGGGGTTTCGTAGACACCCATACTTTTCCCTTTCAGGGCCTCTTGGTCCAGCCCATACCATCACACCTGGGCATCAGGGCATTCTGTTCCATTTCCCCTCTGTCTCATCATTGCTTTGGCCTAACCCAAGGCATCCTGCCTGCTACATTCAGTTCAGGGTGGCCTCTTCCCGGGCTGTACTGCTGCTAACTAGGGAAGTTTGTTGGGTGATTATCCCTGGCAACAGTTGCCGAGCGTTCCTTTCGTATCCTCCCCAAGCCTTGCTCTGTGAAGAGACTTAAGGCAAAAGGAGACCAGTCAAAGACATTTACTTAGCACCTGCCTGCTGCTCTATCCCAGCCCTAGTTACATGTTCTTATAAAATAATTTCATGTATAAGGCATTTTCCTGATAAGAATACCAAGCATAACAATGATGATAATGCTGATGATAATAGCATTCTATTGAGTATTCATAATGTGCTAGAAACTGAGCCAAGTGCTTTATATTTATGAACTCACTTATTCCTCATGGTATCTCTAAGAAATAGATATGAGTTCTATAATCCCTTTTCTGAAACCTTTGAGGTATGTGTAATTAGAATTTTTAGATAATAGATTAGAAAGGAGATATAGTTCACTGTGTATTACCTAACGCCTCCAATAGGATCTTGGGATAGGACATTGTAATCAAATTCATTGGTATTACTCATTGGTAGTGAAATGTATATTTATATTAATTGAGATAAATGTGGATTATAAGTAGGCTTGCATTAATTTAGGGCAGGTTTTGGAACCAGTTTACCAAGAACCTTAAATTTCCAGAGTTGGTCAGATTTTAGAATGGAAGATAAAAAGGATTTTCAACTTTTATTTTATTTTATAGATGAAGAAACTGAGGCCCTTGAGAGGTTAGAGTCTCATTATATTGAAAGAGCTATTGATTTGGAGCAGAGGAGTCCTATTTGTAATTTAAAGTGGTTGTGTTACTTTATCGTAAGTTAAAATATATATTCTTTAATATATTTTATATGCTTTTATTTTTATTTTTTTCCCAGATGTATATTATGTTAAACATTCGAATTGTGCTAGTTGGATTGGAGATTTGGACAAATGAGAACCAGATCAACATAATTGGAGGTGCTGGTGATGTGTTGGGGAACTTTGTACAATGGCGGGAAAAATTTCTTATAACACGTCGGAGACATGACAGTGCACAGCTAGTTCTGTAAGTGATTTAAAAAAACTTAATAAAATAGAATAATACTTTTTGCTTATTATTTTTTTTATTAGAATTCTCTTAAGTTTTCTGAGCATTTATTTAAATAATGAAAACTTAGTTTCATACCATAGGACAAGTGAGAGTATGATAAAGTATGACATCTCTTTTCTGTGTTGGATTTCGTCACCTTTGTCTCATGTCTTTCTTTCTCTTTCTTGGGTTTACTCCCTCATTTTTGTATGGCATGTTTTCTAGTTTCATTTGTGAAAGGATATATCGAAATAAACACTTATGGCCTCTTGCATGTCAGAAAATGAATTTCACACTCTTAGAACAGAATTTAAAAATTATGCCAGTTTGACTTCTGATTATCCCAAAGCCTAAATAACCAAGTCTTTCAGAGGTGTGCTTTCTACTTTGTTTTGTAATTTTGGATTATTTGGCTGGGTATAAAACTAAAGGCATGAAATCTTTTTCCTTCAGAAGATAATTTTCGAATAAAGACATGAAGGAGGTGAAGGGAATGAGTTAGGGATTTATCTTGGGGAAGAGAGTTCTAGGCAGAGAGAATAGGTCCTGAGATACAATATGTCCAGGTTGATTGAGGAACCATATAGAGGCTATTGTGATTCTTCTGTTCCCTGAGCTCCTTGCTCTGTAGTTTTCTGTGTATATGTGGTCATTGAGTTTGTTACCTGTATTGCCTTACTAGAACTTTTGAATAAATAAATGTAATGCATTTTAGGAAGGTTTTTCATGAAGAAGATGGAAAAAATTTGGTTTGGTATCTAAAATATGCCTTCATTTGTCTAAAAAATGAATTCGTAATATTAATCTGTCTCATAACAAAAAATAGAGAAGGCTTAATTATATTCTGACTTTAAAATGTTATTTAACTTTGTTGTTTTTCTCTCAGTTTTTGTAGATTTTACTAATCTATTTTAAGATTACCCAAAGAAATAGGAGCAATGTGTTCCTTTTCATAACTTTTACCTTTTCTTTTCACTTAGGAAGAAAGGTTTTGGTGGGACTGCGGGAATGGCATTTGTTGGAACAGTGTGCTCAAGGAGTCATGCAGGAGGGATTAATGTGGTACATTTTTATTCTTGATATTTAACTTTGGACATCCTGATTAGGGCAGTGTCAAGCATTTATTGATTCTATGCTTCCTCCCCTAGTCCTTAAAATAATAATATGGGTATTAAGGAGGGATGTGGTAGAAGTGGCAGATTTGTTCTTGCCCTAGAGACTGGATTAAGTTTTCTCTTATGTATTATGTGTTTATTAGCTCTTCACTTTTTATGAATAAGGAAATAGAGACTCCATTTAAAACCATTAAATGAGAGCTATGAATTTGTTTTCTCATAAACCATTTTGAATAATCTGTCAGTGAGGAAGTATTTGATCTGTTGCTTAAGGATCTACTTTCATCATCAGTATGTTGAATCACACCAGTTTCTTATTAGACCGAGATGTGTAAAAACTGATGTTGGATATTTGATATATCATATATTGCAGTGATAAGTATCCTTTTTTGAAAAAATAATCTCAGAAACAAAACATATCCCTTTTGTTCAGAAACCTAATTAATACTTTCTTGTGTTTGAACAGTTTGGGCAAATCACAGTGGAGACATTTGCATCCATTGTTGCTCATGAGTTGGGTCATAACCTTGGAATGAATCATGATGATGGGAGAGATTGTATTTGTGGAGCAAAAAGCTGCATCATGAATTCAGGAGCATCGTGAGTAACTGAATTCTTTCTTCTTACTACCTTAATATGGTATTGTAGATCAATGTTTCTTAAACTCTGGAATATGCTCAGGTCTATGTTGAAAAAAATAGGAAAAATTATTTCTGGCTCCCCTGAAATTAATTACACGATACACCAATGAAAAGTTACTTAATTTTTTAAAATTAAATAAATAATTCCACAGAGCTTTAAGAAAGAAACAGTTATGTAGGTACAGGAATGTAGCTACAATCTTCTGTAAACCAGTTGATGGACCAAAAAATATAAGAACATGGAAAAATTTATATCTGAATTAGAAATTAGGGAAGAGTTTCTGATAGATTCAGTATAGGTTAGATTATAAATTGAGAGACTAAATGAAGCATTTACTCATAAACTCCTTGAGAAAGTGCTGCATTGTCTCTGTAAGCAGATGAAATCCTGACATAATTCTACTAAAACCCCCAATTTTATAGATAAAGGTGGGAGATAAGACAAAGAGGAGGAGAAAGCAGAGTTAACATTTATTGAACTCTTTTTATATATCAAGCACTTTTAAGTACTTAAAAGGTATTAATCCCTTACTGCTCAAAAACCTAATGAGATGTAGGTACATTATTATCTCTATGGATAAGGAAACTGTGGTCATACATCTAAGGAAGTGATGAAGCTGGGATTTAAAGTCATGGAAGTCTGGATCCAGAGCTTATGATCTTAGAACCTCATTCTTGGCCAGTGTTAAAAAATAATTACAATGGAGGGTTTAAGGGCGAATAAGCACCATTGAGTTGTTGGGCTTCTTTCTGATGCAGATTTATGATAAGGCAATAAGATTTTATCCTAATTTAATAGGCAGTTGTGCTAAGCAGAGCTGGACATAGCCACAATGCATGTGTGGGATAGAAGCTGAGCCAGAGAAAAAATTACATGTAAAAGATGTTCATCTTTAACAAACACATGAAAATTTCATTTGAGAAATATTCATGGCCCCAAAGGTTCACTCCCTTTCTTATTTCCCTCAAGCTCTTGAAGGAAGAATAACCTCTGTTAGCTAGCACTTTAGTTTTAAGTCTGAGAATATAATTTTAATCATATCCTGGTGTAAAGGGGAAACACTTAAGCAGGATTTACTGCAGAATTTATCTGTTTTTGAGCAAATGCTAGGCTGAAAAACAGATATGGAAGAATTAGAATAGAGCTTATAAAAAAACTATACTTAATAAAAATGTAATTATAGTCATAAGAAAAGTCATGTTTGTAAAAGATTTCCTTAGGAGAGGGAAGTAATTCAGTGTTTGCTTTGACTGGCAGTGAAGCTGAGGGAAGACATAAATTCAGGGAACAAGAAATGAATAATCAACAGTGAGTTAAAACAAGAGTTGAGATGAAAAAAGGAGTATTCAGAGGAAGGAGTGTAATGAAACAGTGCTATAGTGGAATTTAAAATGGTATGAGAAGCAATGAAGAGTGGACCCATACTTCATTCACTCATCAAATATTTATTGAGTGCTATGTGCCAGAATATTTTAGGCACTTGGAATATCTCAGTGAATAAGGTAAAGACTTGCCTTTCATGGAGTTTGCATTTTAATGGGGGAAGACAAACTATTAACGTAATAAATACATCACTAATATAGAATATTAGAAGGTGATAAGTGCTATGGAGAACAAAATTGGTAAAGTTGGAAGATCAGGAGGGCTAGGAGTGGTATAGTGTAGAAGTCAGTTTGCAATTTTAAATTCATATTGTCAGGCTAAGCTTCTTAGATATGACAGTAGACCAAATACTTGAAGGAGGTGAGTAGAAAGTTGGCTGTGTGAATATCTGAGAGAAGAGCAAGTACAAAGGAACAAAGGAAGTGTGGTCAGGATAGATTTTTTTTTTTTCTAAGAAGAAATTATAGGAGGTTTGTATGTGAATAGGACTAATTTAGTAGAGAGAGGAAAATTGATGATCTAGGACAGAGAGAGAACATTGTTGAAGTAGTTCTTGAGTAGGTGAAAGGGTATGGGATCTGGGGCAAAAACGGAGAGGTTGGCTTTAATGGAGCATTCACTAGTGTAGAGTATCTGGTAATAAGAGTAAATTGATGTACTTGGCTGGTTGATGGATAGATGTGGTGGTGGGAGCCTGTGGTTCGTTTTTTTCAGTGAAGCAAATAGATTTATTAGTTGAAAGATGGGTTGAGGAAGAGCAGTTAGGGTTTCAAGAAATAGAAAGTATGAAATAATCATGTTGTAGAAAGGGAGAGTAAATGGATTACAGTGTGTTTGCTAGGCAGCTTTAGAGGGCTACTCCCTACTCACTCCCACCTCCCAAAAAAGAACTGTAAAGTTAAAAACAACTATAGATTTGAGGAGTTATACATGTCAAACAGTTCAAACAGTGAAAGGACAAAGAGCAAAGAATACTGTTTGAAATATCTATGAGAAAGGTTTTCTTTTTTGTGTTAATAAAATTATGAATTTATAGATGAGCAAAGGAGATGACCAAGCAGCTCATAATGGGAGAAATAAACATAAAAGGCCAATAAATTGGTGAAATTTTTTCTGCATCATTAAACAAAGAAATACAAATCAAAACAACTAAATAAAATGTTTTTACTTATAAAACCAGGGAAGATATAATAAGAATACTTACTTTTGAAGGGTTGTAGATCACCAGGCCATCCTTATATACTCCTGGTATGAAGAGAATTGGTACACATTATCTGGGGAGCAGATTGCCTATTTGTGTTCAAAACTTTACAAAACACATTTTGACCCAGCAATTTTATTTCTAGGAATTTGTTTTAGGGGAATAAAAAGAGAGTGAGCAAACAATATGTATATGCATGGTTTAACAATAAAAACTTGGGCACAACTTATACGTGTCCAAAAAAATAGGTTGCTTAAATTAACCATGAAACATCAATTTAGTGTAGCACTATATAGTACAAAGCACATATACTATATATAGTATAAATGATGTTTTTGAGAGTAGATTTCATATTTACCTTTTAAACTGAGGGAATTACCTCCCTTTTTCCCTCTAATATACTCTTATCTAGAAGCTCATTATATAAAATATATAAGAAGAGCTTTTCTGGTTGAAGTAGGAGGAAAAGCATCCTCTCCTGTCTAACTGCGGCCCCTCTGCTCCCTAGGCTGCATTTTCATGGGTCCTAGGTACTATTTTGCTTTGGTAGGTTCCTTTTTCCATTAAAATAATGAAAAATTATAGTTTATGACTGTAATAGTATAAAGAAGAATAGAACCCAGACTGGATTCATTATTAGATATTCACAATGATGATTTCTTTTTTTTTTCTGATTAAAAAAAAAATTAAGCTTATAGCAGTATCATGGGTTCTAGGCATTGTGCTTATGTTGTCTAATGCATAAGTTAATCCTGGCCCCTGAGGGCACCTCCTTAGATGCTCTAGGGCTTTGCAGAGGATGGTTTGTAAATTACTGGTGATTAATAATATATTGGTTTAAAAATATATCCATGTGAAAAATGGAACATAATGAACTACTGTGGTGTGAATTATTTCTAGCTTAAAATTAGGAACATGAAAAAAATTGGAAGGATGTTTGCAAAATGTTTAGCTGGCAGTGTTTTTTGGTGGTAATCTTTAAGGTCATTTTGTTTTTTTCTTCTGGCTTTTATGTATTATTTTGAATCATTTTGCTCTTAGAAGATATTTGTGGTTAATTAGGAAATAAAGCAAAATGATTTAATAGAAGTATTCTAGAAAAAGTATAGTTGCCACTCCAATAAATATTAATATTTAATAGCATTGAACATTTAAGTGATTGCTATTACCAGTGTTCCATGGACTATACTTGAGATTTGATAATTTATGTTAGAAATATTATATGTTGTTAATTTTATTGTGGAGCTCTTTATTTATTAAAAAAATTTTTTTTCAGTGGATGATTATATTTCACATAGACCTGAATGGAATGCCTTGACACTATTTTCCCATTACTACTGGTACTATAGTAGATTCACACTTTTATTTAGCAATTTAAGAAGTTTAGAATATATGCGTCAGTTGTTGTCCTTGCCTTTGGAGAGGTTGTGTGATTGTGTAGCAAGTCAGATGTGAGTACATACATATTTTATTGACCTTGTAACAGTAATTGTATATGTTAGTGTAGTAAGTTAAAATTAACCAAGGCAAAAGAAGAATGTTCTGTTTGCAATTTACTGTCTTCTGGGGCAGAGATATAGCTTGTAGATAAGTGTTAAGTATTGGTTAAGTGTAAGTATTTCATTGCTTAGAGATATTCACTGCTTGAACTCCTGTCTTTGTTACTACTCTTTTGTATATGAAGCAGAAATATGTTGGGCTTACAGGTTGAAATGAGGCATGGCTAAGTATGATCTTGAGTCAAAATGTATAGTTAAAAAAAAGTTGAGACTGGGTGAGATTGTGCAAGAGATTAAATCTCAGGACTTCATTGCTTACAGGGGTTAGTGCAGAAGCACTTTAGGAATGGTAGTTTAAAATTGGGTCTGTAGCAAAGACTCTGAGGCTGTGGTGTGAGGTAGCACTTATGATGGCTCAGTCTGAAAGGATGTCTAGTGAAGGCACATTGATTTCTAGATTAGGAGTTCCAAGTTTTGGACAATAAAAGGTTTTTCATTTCCTCCCTAAAAAGAACATAAGTGAGACTTTCACTACTGAATAAAGGGGAACCTGCTTCTCCTTAGGAAAATGTAAACTAACACAGAGAACACTAAAAACTAACACTTTGAACAGGGAAATATTCTGGGCAGAGGACAGAATGGTCATAATAGAGATACTGTTGGATTGACTCTGTAAGATCTGGTGGGCCTTATTAGACAGATGGCTGTAGTCTATTCCTAGATGAAATGAGCTTAACTTGCTCTACCAGTTGGCAATAAATATCTTAAATTTATTAATGGTGATGTGTTTTCTGTTGCATCTTTTTTTAATCTTCTCTCTCTCTCTCTCTCTCTCTCTCTCTCCCTCTCTCCCCCCCCACCCATTCCTCCCTTTTCTTTATAGTTTTGCCACCTAAACATGCATTCCTAAACAGTTTAGTTTTTGCCTATTTTGAGCTCTAATCATAGAATAGATTAAATAGAGTAAATAAATAAACAGAATTTGTCTATGGTCATGCCATCCTGAACAAGCCTGATTTTGTCTGATTTCAGAAGCTAATCAGGGTCAGGCCTGGTTAGTACTTGGATGGGAGACCACCTAGAAAGACCAGGTGCTGTAGGTATAAAAAATTGAAAAAAAAAAATAAGGGATTGTAAGCTGACAAGGTCCTTGCAATTTGTGAGGTCAACCAAGGGTTACCTCGCCTAAAAAAAAAACCCCAGAACAGAATTACAGTAGTCCGCCTTATCTGTGGTTTCACATTTTAGTTACTGCAGTCAACCATGGTTTGAAAATATTAAATGGAAAACTCCAGAAGTAAATAATTCATAAGTTTCAAATTATGCACCATTCTGAGTAGCGTGATGAAATATCTCACTGTCTTGCTCTATCCTACCTGGGATGTGATTCATCCTTTTGTCCAGTGTATGGGCTTCACTTCCTTTTATTACATAGCCATTGTATCATTTCACATAATCACAAGAAGAAGGGAGAATAAGTACAGTAAGATATTTTGAGAGAAAGAGAGGAAGACCACGTTCACATGACTTTTATTATAGTTTATTGTTATAATTTTATATTTTATTATTATTGTTGTTAACCTCTTACTGTACCTGTTTATAAATTAAACTTTATTATAAATATGTATGTATAGGAAAAAATTTAGTATATATAGGATTCAGCACTATCCACTGTTTCAGGAATAGGGATCTTGGAGTATTATTTCCTGTGGATGGGAGTTGGGGGTACTGCTTTATACAGTATGCTTCCTGTTGCTGTGGCCTTTTTTAGTTGGCATGTGTTTGTGATGTTTGTCCGTCCTGATGTAGGTAGCAACAGTATGTTTTCATTTTTGTTGCTTTTCCTTTAGTTAAAGGGTTGTGTGTGTGTGTGTGTGTGTGTGTGTGTGTGTGTGTGTGTTTATGTGAACATACTGTTCAATTTCTCCTGAGTTTATCTTGATTTCTAGAGGTGTTTTTATAAATTTTTTGATGACTTTTGGTGAAAAGTTTTAAAATTATTTTAATGTACTCATGTATGTCAATCTATTTCTTTATGACTATTTTTTTTTTTGTGTCTCACTTAAGAAATTGTTCTCTAACTTTACTGTCATGGGAATATTCTTTTTTATTCTCTTTTCAACTTTTCATCTGTTTTTTCTTTAATATTTAGGTCCATAGTCCACCTCAAATTGCCATTTCTGCATTATGTAAGGTAGAGGTCAAATTTTTTCCAATATGAATAGTTTGTTGACTGGCACTATTTATTAAAAGACTTTTCTAAGTGTCACTTTTGTCACAAATCCAGTGTCCATAAATATTTGTGTTTATTTCTGTGCTCTTCTATTTCATTTGTCTATATTTTCATCAATACTGCACTTACCTAATTCTCACAGCTTTAGAATAAGTTTTTAAAGCAAGTTTTTCCACTTTGACTTACTTGTTTAAGAGTATCTAAGTCATAGGTAGTTCTATTTTTAATTTTTTGAGGAAACTTCAAACTGTTTTCCATAGTGGCTGCACCAGTGTGCAGTCTCATCAGTAGTGTATGAGGGTTCTCTTTTCTACACATCCTCGCCAACCCTTGTTTTTTTTATTTATTGATGATAGCCATTCTGACAGGTGTGAGGTGATATCTTATTGTGGTTTTAATTTGCATTTCTCTGATGATTAGTGATGTTGAACATCTTTTCATATGTCTATGGGCCATCTGTGTATCCTCTTTGGGAAATGCTTATTTAGGTCTTCTGCCCATTTTTTAATTGGATCGTTTGTGTTTTTGGTGTTGAATTGTATGCTTTCTTTATAAATTTTGGATATTAACCCCTTATCAGATTTATCTTTGGCAAATATCTTTTCCCATTCAGTAGGTTGTCTTTCTTGGGTATTTATCAAAGAAGACCAAAACGAATTCAAAAAGATATATACACACTATGTTCATTGCAGTGCTATTTACAAAAGACAAGATATGGGAGCAACCTAAGTGCCTATCAATAGGTGATTGAATAAAGAAAATATGATATATATATAATGGAATATTACTCAGCCATAAAAAGGAAATCTTACTGTTTGCAATGATATAGATGGACCTTAAAAATATTATGCTAAGTGAAATAAGTCAGACAGAGAAAGACAAATACCATGTGATCTCACTTACATGTGAAATCTGGAGAACAAAATACACGAACAAACAAAATGGGAAAAGTCTTGTACATATGGAGAACAAACAGGTGCCTGCCGAATGGGAGGGGGTCAGGGGGGCTCGGTGAAAAAAGTGAAGGGATTAAAAAGTACAAATTGATAGTTTTAGAATAGTCACGGGGATGTGAAGTACAGCATAGGGAATATATTCAATGATATTGTAAAAGCTATGTATAGTGCCACGTAGGTACTTGTGAGTTCATGTTATATTTTGATAATGTGTTGGCCATTGAATTTGAACAATTTTTGGTAATAATAATTTGAGAAGTAGGATTAAGTTATCTGGTATTCAATCTGTTTTTGAGAACTGAATTCTTACCTTCTACTTCATGTGCTATCTAATAAACAGTTAAATGTTATAAATTAGGCCTCGTTTTTGGATGCAGATGATATAGATACTAGATTTTTTTTCCCAGATAATCAATTGGAGCCAAGTTTTGTTTTTAAAAATGAGTAATCTATGTTTGTAATATGATTTTTATTATTCTTTTATATATTTGGAGGACCTGGTAGTATTCTCTTCACACACTGCGCTTGAACTCCTGGAAATAAGTGCTCATCCTGGCAAGTGCCTTTCTGGAAAAATGGCTCTAATAACTCTTCCCCTCAATGCCACCTACATCAGAAAGCTTCCGTAAATAGAGGGCTCTTTTATTAAAAAAAATTTTTTTATAATTATTTGCTATTACTTAGAGTTCTTTCTTAGGAGAATTTCCCACTTCTAAGCTGTAGGGATTAATATGGTAATAATGGAAATGTGTTCTTGTTATTTCTAGATTACTCAGAAAGAATGTTTTCTAGATTACTCAGAGAGAATGTTCTAAATGGTAGTTGATTTTTCCCCCTTGTCATATCCTGGTAGACCATTAACATTGTCAGTCACATCTATCTCCTTTTGAAGCACTTTTGGAAAATTAACCTCGGTGTAAGAAAGGAGATGAGATGCTTTAAATTAATATCCTAATGCCCAGATATGATAGGTAGAGAATAGGAATTGTTCATGTTTTTTTTCTGTTAGTCAGTCTGTTAAAATCCTTCAACTTCCCACATTCAGTCAGACCTTTTGTCAAATAGTAGTTAACAAATATTCTGGGCAGACTGCTTTCCAGCCCCAAGAACCTAGAGCTAGGACTGTCTTCTTCTCTGGAGACTGGGCCAATTAGCAAAGAAAAGTGTAAATTGTATACCCCAAGGACAAAGTCTCACAGAAGGGATCTGTTTCTTAGATTCCTTGAATGTACAAAGACTTGACATAGATAGGAATGCCTCCTCGAAATCTTTAATGCATCAGTTTTTATTCTCACTGCTATTTTTGGCACCAGTGCCCAATCAAATAAAAAAGAGATTCTTTTAGGGCATCAAATTCCCTTGATAAGATTTTAATTTGACTTGGATTTTCAAAGGTTTATATTGTATATATGGGTGTGTGCACACTAGTATTCAAAAGTAAAAATAACCAGTAGGGTTATCTGAATATGTTTTATTGAGTAAAACAATAATTTAAAAAATTCCAACAACATGTAAAGCACATCAAAATTGCATTTGTATAAATCTCATATCAATAGCTCAAGTTGGACAGTTTCTAGAAGTCCATCTAGCCATCAAAGTATTAACTGTGGTTCTCAGAATTTATTCTAAAAGGTGTTTAAACCTCAAACTGTAGATGAAATTCTGCCTGTGCATTTCTGCTTCTTCATGGCTTCTGGAATTGCCCATTTATATTATTTTCACATGTTTTCTAGTAAGTGATGGTGAGGCAAAGATATTAATATTATCCCGTGGAGTGAAAAAAAAAGATTGGAGAAACATGGCTGACTTCAAATATTTGAAGAACTTTTACTATGGCTAGGACTAGAGAAATTTTAAGGTCTCTCCTGCTGATGAGATTTATGATTTTGCATTTCAGTGTAGGTGAACATATTTTTGTGGAGCTGTAATATATTATAACCAAATAGTGATTAACTGTGTGCTAACTTAAACAATGTTCTGTATTTATTAGAAATAGGTATTTGCATTGCTCTCTATTTTGGTTAGCTTATTTTCTGCTGTTTTAAATATTCACTTGTTGTGAGTTAAAGACATGAGTTAAAATTTTCAAAATGAATAATCGCTATGACATAATGTCTTTTTCTTAATGTTTATTATAGAGGTTCTAGAAACTTTAGCAGTTGCAGTGCAGAAGACTTTGAGAAGTTAACTTTAAATAAAGGAGGAAATTGCCTTCTTAATATTCCAACGCCTGATGAAGCCTACAGTGCTCCCTTCTGTGGTAATAAATTGGTGGATCCTGGGGAAGAGTGTGACTGTGGTACTCCAAAGGTCAGTTAAAATTTTTATTTTTGCTTTGTGAAATTACCTCAGCATTTTCAAAAAATAAAATAGCTTATTTTGGGCAACTCTGGCACAGGAGCTAAAGTAAAATTTAATGGTAAAATGAGTATTGGTACTTTGCTTGTGGGGATATATTCCTGGGATTGGTCATTGTCTTCCCAGAACATAACTAATGATGTCATCCATTTCAGTGTCAAGGTAAGTGCCATGTTTATTTTATTTTTTGCTACCTTTTCTACCATTTCTATTATAGTTATTGAGTCATTTATTTACTTTGAAGAACAAATCAGTTTTTCATTTGGCTCTGTACTTATAAGCTTTCACTGTTCTGGCACTATCATTGCAAAAGTATTTATTCATTTGAACTCATTTTAATAATTAATTGAAGCTGGCCCATTCTCCAGAGTCCTTCAGTAACAAAGTTCTTGGTACTCAAATTGGCATTCTCCCTTTATTAACCTTAAGTTTACCTACTGATCTCTGGCTTTATCACACCTGTCACCCACACTTATTGCCAAAAACCTGTGCCCATCTTTATTATTAGTGTTCTATATCTTAGCCATTCGCCTTTCAAAATGGCCTACTTAGGCCCTTTCCTCCTAGGCTTTGCATTAATTTTAAAGAAATTTGTTCATTTGTGTGTAAGCTTTACTATATTCTCAATCTTTTCCATAAGTTCTTTTTCTTCTTTACTTAACCACACCTGGCTTTTGCCAGAAGACTTCATGTTCTAGAAAGGCAACATGTATTTTACGATAAAATTGTGATGGGCCTTCATTGCACTATTGCTGCTAAATGTTTTATGTGGTATAATCTTCATGGTAACCCAAGGGTACTGATTTTTTTATATTCTCTTTTTCAGATGAGGAAAATAAGGCATAATGAGATCATGTTTAATTTTTAAATTAACGTTATGCTGTTAGGATGACCAAATTCTTCTCCTTTCCTGGCACTCTTAGATTTTTCTCCTTAAGTATTTTGTTTTGCTTTCTCCTGGCTATTTAGTTCACTACAAAACTTATTAAAATAGGCTATATTTGTCTCTTGAGCTTTTGTACTACAAAATTACTCTCAAAAAAAAAAACTTCCCTCCCTCTTAAATAGCACAAGTTTTTCCTATGGTATAAAAGTTTCGAATAGCTTCGAATAAAAGTTTCATACCATTATTTCCCCCATAAATATTCTGACTTCCTTCTGCAGTGGTCATCATTCTCATAAACTTAATGTGTTTCTTTTTAGACTTTATTTATTAGACATTTATGTACATTTATACAATATATACATTTGTAAATAGTCAAATTTTTTTAGTCTTATTTTTTTATATAAATGAAATCAGACTTAATATGTATTTGCAGTTTTTTTCTGTTAATATATCTTGAAGATTTTTTCATGTCATGTCATTACCTTATGTAGACAGTCTTTTAATCTGCTTATTGGTATTTCAATATAAGGATGTACTATGATTTATTTAATCATACTCTCATTAATGCATATTTTCTTATGGTAATTAGTGTTTTTCTGTTGCAAATAGTACATCCCCACCTCATATATATATATATACACAAGTATTCTTTTAAGATAATTACATAAAGGTAGAATTACTGAATTGCAAAGTATTGTGTCTTTAATGTTATCAGAGACTACCAAATTTCCTACAAAAAGACTGTGTCATTTTGCACTTCTACCAACAGCATATCATTGCATTCAGTGCTCCCCCATAGTCTTGCCAGTGTAGCGTAAGTGTTTTCTTAATTTTTTGGGTGAAAAGTAAGAAGATATTGTTTTACTTTATATCTTTTCATATGCTCATACCATAAGCATAATTTTATTCTGTGAATTATTGTTTTAATCCCTTATCAGTTTTTATGTTGGGTCAGTTTTTTAAAATTGATTTTTAGGAACTCATGTATTATGGACAAAGTCTTTTTTTGAACATGTTCTAATGTGTTCCCTATGTCTGCTACCATTTAGCTTTAAACGATTAATCAACTTTATCTTTTAGAGAACCTTTAGGGTTACAGCAAAATTGAATGGAAAGATTCCCATATACTGCCTATTGCCACACATGCACAACTTCCCCCATTGTCCTCATCCTGTAGCACAGTGGTACATTTGTTACAATTGATGGCTCTGCATTGACATATCATTGCCACACAAAGTCTGTGGTTTACATTAGGGTTTACTCTTGGCATTTAGCTTTTCATATGATTTATTTATATTGAAACTGAAAATTTAAATGAAGGCAAATTTATCAATTTTTTCTTAAGACTTTGAATTTTGTATTTTGACCAGACTTTCAGTACTCCTGTGTAATCATATGCCCTTGATAACTTCTTTTTTTTAGCATTTCTTAATTAAACATTTTTATAATTGAGAGGATCACGTGCACTAAGCTAGATATTAATTTCTATCTAGTAATGGTTCATTGTAAAACCATTTAAAATGCTACTTTTATCAAAACAAAATTCTTGTATACATAGTCTATTTCCTGATTCTCTGTTCTTTTATGAAGCCATCTGTCTGTCTTGCACAGTGTTTTTGGAAAAATTTAACAGCTTTATTTAAGTATAATTGAATACAACATCAACAAACTAAATTTAGACTTCGATAAGGAAAGACTTTATTCAGAATAAAGACTATTGTAACAGGGAGACCACTTTGATCTCAGAAATCTGGAATTGTCTAAGAATGAAAGAGAAAAAGGTTTTTCTTAGATAAGGTAAAGGTGGAGACAAGCAGAGATGAGCAGAGTCTTTTAAGAGGAAACAAATAAGCAAGGGGAACAAGCCAGTGAGGACTGATGGGAAAGTATCCTCCTGTGGTCAGCTGAATTCCAGGAGAAGCTGACGTGGGGGGTCACTTTCACTTTTTGTGGGGACAGGCAGAGTTCAGGGACCTATAGTAAAGAAAGAAGCTTTATTAAAGTTTGGTCAAGACAATGCAAAGGGTAAGAAATAGGCAGTTATGAAGACTTGGTCAACAGTTAACTGTACATGTTTAAAGAATACAAGTTGATAAGTTTTGACATTTGTACAGACATGTGAAACTATCACCATAGTCAAGATAATGAACATATCATCATGCCCAAAAGTTCTTCATGACCCTTGGTAATTCCTTCTTCCCACTCCTTTAGTTCTTTATTCTCCTCAGACAATCACTGGTCTGCTTTCTCTCATTACACATTAGTGTGCATTTCCTAGAATTTCAACTCTTTTTTGTCTACATTCTTTTACTCAGCATAATTATTTTGGGATTCATTTATGTTGCTACTGTGTCAGTAGTTCATTCATTTTAATTATTGTTTATTATTAGTATGGATATGCTACAGTTTGTTTCTTCATCTGTTGATGTATATTTGGGCTGTTTCTACTTTTTGGCTATTGCACATAAATCTGCTTGAACATTCACAGATAAGTCTTAATACGGACTTATGTTTTCATTTCTCTTGGATAAATACCTTGGAGTGAAATGACTGGGTCATATGGTAGATGTATATTTAAATTTTTGAGAAACTCAAACTGTTTTCCAAAGTAATTGTACCTTTTTATATTCCTATGATCGGTATATAAGAGTTTAGTTCCTAGCTACCACTTCATATGGTCAATCTTTTAAATTTTAGCTGTGTATTAGGTGTTAAATGGTACCACACTGAGGTTTTAGTTTGCATTTCCCTAATGACTAGTGATTTTGAGCATGTTTTCATATGTTTGTCATCTGTGTATCTTTTTTGGTAATGTCTGTTAACTTCTTTTCTCTTAAAAATTGAGTTGTTTACTTATTGTATTTTAATAATACTTCTTATATTCTGAATAAAGTCCTTTATCAGATATATGATTTGCAAATATAGTCACCCAGTCTGTAGCTTGTCTTTTAATTACCTTAACAATATCTTTTGAAGAGTAGAAATTTTATATTTTGATGAAGCCCATTTTATCAATTTGTGCTTTTATGCGTTTCATATCTAAGAAATCTTTGCCTAAACCAAGGTTGCAAAAGTTTTCCCCTAAAAGCTTTATAGGAGAAGTTTTAAGTTTTACGTTTAGATCTATGATCCATTTTGACTTATTTTTTTGTATGATTAAAGACATAGATTATAGTTTATTTATTTTATTTTATTATGAAATAATTATAAACAAGTTGCAGAAATAGTACGAAGAGTCCCATTTATTTTTTACCCAGTTTTCCCCATAGGTGACATCATATAGCTGTAGTGCAATATAAAAGCCAAGACATTGACATTGACACATTAACAAGATTATAGCCTTTATTCAGCTTTTACCATTTTTAAACTGCATTTGTGTTTTGTTTGTGTGCATGTGTATGTATGTGTATGTGTATGTAGTTTTGCGAGGTTTATCTGACATACAGATTTGTGTAACCACCACTTCAATTAAAATTCAGAACTATTTCATCACCACAAGAAGCACTTCCTCCTGATACTTCTTTGTACTTATGCCTACCCCAACTCCAGTCCTTAGTTCGGCCCTTGGCTACCTCCGATTTGTTCTACATTTCTATTGCTTTGCCACTTGAATAATGTTGTGTAAATAGAATTATACAGTATATAATCTTTTGAGACTGACTTTTTTCATGAAGCATAATGTCTTTGAAGTCAATTTGAGTTGTTGCGTGTATTAATATTTGTGGATGTTACTACAGAGAAGGAATGAAATTAATGCCGTTACTTCTACCAGCCCAGAGGTTCTGTCTGGAGTTTGTTTAATTGTTAACCCATTAAAAGACATTTGGGTTGTTTCTGACATTTTGCTATTATGAATAGTATGAATTGTTTCCCACTATCATCAAAAAACTAAAGAAAAATATATTCTATGAGTAAACAAAGAATCTCAGCAGAGAAGTGTAGACTATAATAAAAACAAATGGAAATTACAGGACTAAATTTTTCAATAAAAGAAAATATACTGGGTAAAATGAATAGCAGAATCAGCAGAAAAAATAATCAATGAACATGAAATAGAACAAAAGAAATAATCCAGTGTAAAGAACAAAGAGGAAAGGTTAAAAAATTCTCCAGATTTAAGAAAAAACATTGTTACGATTCCAAATACTAAAGTGAACCCAAATCAGAATAATTACAAAGAAAATTCACCTAGACATATTGTAATCAAAGTGATGAGATAAAATCACATGATATCACTCAGATATGGGATGTTAACTTAAAAGCAACAATTGAACAGGACAAATGAACAGAAACTCATGGACATGAACAATAAACTAGTGGTTACCAGAGGACTATAGAATAGTGGTTATTAGTGGGGTAGGGGAAGAGGAGGGAGGGAGACAGGGTAAAGGGGGTCAAATATAGGGAGGTAGGGGAAGGGTAAAGTGGGTAAAGGGGATCAAATATGTGGTAGCTGAAGGAAACTGGACTCTGTCTGGGTGGTGAACACACAATAGAATATACAGATGTCAAATGATAATGTACA
>PVKZ01002279.1:140490-244208 GCA_004027375.1 Macroglossus sobrinus
AAATGTATTAACCAATGTTATCCCAATAAACTATATAAAAAATAAGTAAAAAAAAAAAAGACAAGATAAACAGAAAATAATGAAAGAACCCAGAAGAAAATGGGGAACAAAAATCTAAATGGCAGCTGATTTCTTCCCTGAAACAATAAGGGGCAGAAAACAGTAGAACAGCAAATTTACAGCTGAGGGGGGGGGAGGGGAGAGAGCACGCGCTCTCGTGAGAGAGAGAGAGAGAGAGAGAGAGAGAGAGAGAGAGAGAGAGAGAAAGAGAGGAAAAGAGAGAGAAAGAGAAAGAGAGAAAAAGAAACAACTGTCAACCCCGAATTATTTACATAGGAAAAATATTCTTCAAAATTAAAGTTTATTTCCCCTGCTGTTTTTCTCCTCCTTTCTTTGATCTTCTTCTCTCCTCTTTCTTCTTTTCCTTCTTTCCCAAGCAATTCAGACTTGCAGATATAAGTTGGAACATAGAGAGTAAGTGTCTCTGGGTTGGAAGGTTTTGCGGGTGGGGAGTCATGGTGGCTGAAAGTGGGGTGAGAAAAACCAAGCAAGATTAAAATCATGTTCACATAGGGGAAAGACCCACTCAACAGAGAAATTAGACCCTGACTATCAAGAGAAATATATTCATGGATGCTTAATTTCATGTAATAATTAAATATATTGTTATAGGTTGAATATATCCCCCTCAAATTCATATGTTGAAGCTCTAACACTGTACCCATTGTGGCTGTAGTTGCAATGGGGACTCTAGGGAAATAATTAAGGTTAAATGAAGTTGTAAGAATAGGGCCTTGATCTGATAGGATTGGTGTCCTTATAAGAAGGAACACTTGAGAGTTCACTTGCTTTCTCTGAACACACACACTGAAGAAAGGCTATATGGGAACATAGCAAGAAGGCAGTTTTCTGCAACCTGGGAAGAGAGTTTTCACCAGAAACAGAATTGGCTAGAACTTTGATCTTAGACTTCTAGCCACCAGCGCTGTGACATAATACATTTCTTTCATTTAAGCCACCAGTTTGTGGTATCTTTTTCTGGTATTACAAACAGTCTAAGACACATACTCTGTAATTTCAGTCCTTTGGTATATGTTGAGACCTAAATAGTTGAAGTTAAAGAGTCTCTGACAAATCCAGAAGGATAGTGACTGTTTCTAGAGATTTACTGCTATAGCCAGGTTAGAAAGAAATAGATTTTAGGTCTAAGATAAGAATTTTATTAATGTAAATATGGACGACAATAACCCATTTCTTTATTGACCGTCATTTTCTCTTCACAGGAATGTGAATTGGACCCTTGTTGTGAAGGAGGTACTTGTAAGCTTAAATCATCTGCTGAATGTGCATATGGCGACTGTTGTAAAGACTGTTGGGTAAGAAATTCCTTCCTATTTGGGAAAAAATTGAAAAAGGAAAAAAAAATATATATCAAAATTTGTTATTTCTAAAATTTGTTATTTTTATTACATGGTTATGCCACTTGTATGCAATTTTGTATTACATTCTTTTATGACAAATGGTCTAAGGAGATGTATTTTCCTAAGTAGAAACATTTTTTTTCTGATTTAAGAATAATTTATGTTTTTTCTTAAAAACTCAGCAATACCAAAGTATAGAAAGCAGACAATGAAAGACACTGTCATTTTAACCCTCCTCAGGTAGCCATTGTTGATAATATGTTATTAATTTAGTTGCTTTTCCTATAAAAATGTGTGTGTGTGTGTGTGTGTGTGTGTGTGTGTGTGTGTGTGTGTGTGTGTGTGTGTAAGTGATTAAATAGATACATATATTTTTCATATTTGCTTTTTTCAGTAAGATACTATGGACTTTCTTCAATTCATATAGTTCTACATAGTTGAATAGTTAGTACTCCTTTATGGCTATATTCTAATTTCCTTACTTTCTCATCTAATGATGGACATTTAGATTGCTTCCAATTTTTGTTTATAAGTAGAATTGTTGGGGCAGAGTATGCTCATTAAAATTTTGACACACATTTTATATACTTTGTACAAATATGCCAGTCTGTACCCACCAGTATAATCATATGCTTGTTTCTTCATGTTAACATTGCTTGCTAGCAAGTGTTATAATCCTGGTTAGCTTGATAGGTTTAAAATGCTTTTCAATCTTTGTTTAATTTGCATGTCTTTTGGTTGTCAATGAGGTTATTATTATTTTTTTTAATATTTCATGACATGAATTGCTTATTGGCCTCTGTTCAATTTTCTCTTGGGTTATTTAATATTTTTTGTTGGGACAACTTTTATAGATATAAATATTGTGGTCTTAAATATGGTTAATTTGTGGGAATTATCCTGATATTCCTGTTTCATTTGAATCTTATTACCCTAGTTTCTTCCAGGAGGTACTTTATGCCGAGGAAAAACTAATGAATGTGATGTTCCAGAATATTGCAATGGTACTTCTCAGTTTTGTCAGCCAGATGTTTTTATTCAGAATGGATATCCTTGCCAGAATAACAAAGCCTATTGTTACAATGGCATGTGCCAAAATTATGATGCTCAGTGTCAAGTCATCTTTGGCTCAAGTAAGATATTTTATGTATAATTAATTCCTTTTATTTTATTTTTACTTTGTTTTTGTTAAAAATAGAAATAGATTATTATTGCTAAAATTGAAATTTTCTTGTTTCCTCTCTTCTATCATATCTCCTTTCTTTATGGGCAATCATGATCATGAATTTGATGTGTCCAAATTCATATGGTGATTTTTGTTTTTACTCTCTTCTCGGTATCACCTCTTTTCTGTATATATAAACAATATATGTGTGTATGTGTATATCTGTATTTTCTGTGCAAACAATTTATGTGTATATATCAATATATACAAATACACTATCATATTTTAGTCTTAAATTCATATTAATAGTATGGGGATATACATAAGAATGTGCTATTTTCATTGTTTACACAAAATGTTTTTGAGATTCACCTGTATTGATATATTTAGATCATAGAGTATTTCATTATATAAATGGAATCTTTTCTTTTACTGATATTTAGGATGTTTTATAATTTTTGTCTGTTTTTAAAGTTTTCATTTTTATCAAAGTCTGGGATTTGATTGAGGGGTCATGATTCAGTTTTTTTTTTTAATCTGGTTAGACTTTTGTTTACTGGACCTAGACTTTTCTGTTTATACAGATGTAGTAAGAATTTGCTACTAGGCTTCCTATCTTTTCACTTCTAGGAACACCATAATCTGCTAACCAGTGCCATAGGCCTGTGCAAGTCAGACTTTGATTTTGCTCTCCATTATACTGAATATGTCCACCTTGCCTTTGCAACTGAGTGCCTTAACACTGGGCCTCTGCCCTGGGGATCCAGTTACACTCATTTAAGTTTTCTAAGTTAGTGACCTTAGTTCTCAATGTAAAGTGCCCTACAGAGAATAGTGATCACAGAGCTATTTAGGTATGCTGGGGTTCCCTCACAAATGTATTTCTCATCATGGTGAAACATGTGTCTTCCGGACCTTCCCAGAATGAGTGAGTAGGTCTTAAATGGTAAACCCACTCTAGCATCACAATCTCTGTAAGTTCATGGATCGCTTTTCTACATGAAACCATGACAAGCCCAGCATTTCCAGCTTGCTCACTGTGGACTGCCCTTTGGCCTATGTTTCAGCAAACCAACTATACACTCTGTTACAGCCCTGTCACCCTCCCCTTGGTACAGAATATCTGCCTGTATCAATAAATTTGACATGATTCAACTTTATGTTTATTCTACCATTATGCCACACCTTTAATAACCATTCTCCCACGTGTTCTCCAGATCTTCTGTGTGTATAAATTTGAAAATCCAGTTAGTTTTACTGGTATGAGGCACACCTTCTCATGTGTCGTACTTACTATATCACCTTTAGGGGCCTTTTGAGACTTGAGTCTAGTTATAGGTCTATAAGCAAAGAGGGGTAGCAGAGGTGAATCCTAAGGCCACTCAATATTGTCTTGCATGGCAGTTTCCTTAGGAGTGCCACTATAATTTCCTCAGGCAATGGAGGCTTAATCTTCTTTGATGGGGACCGAGGGCCTGCTTTCCCTGTCAAAGAAGATTCATTAGAATCTAGGGGCTCAGTGTCAAGGTCTTTCCTATATATCTTCATTTCAACTTTCAGGATCTAATTCTTTCACAATCAGTGTCTTCACCTTAACAATAAACACCCCATGAAGCTGGGAGCCCATCTTGGATTGTAATTCAGCCATTTAGAGAATGAGAACTTGGGTTCGATTTTTAGCAATCTCAGCCCTGTCATTATAGGAAATAAGAGTGTTCAGGTCACACATAGCTTGCAGGTTATTTATGCAGTGATTGAGCTAGGAATTTGAATACCTGAGTTTATCCTTTTTTCCCCATCTTGTCTAGTGTTATCAGGAGCCATCAGCCAAACTCATTACACTTTTTTCTTTTGGACAAAAATGCTGGATTTATTTCTTCAAAGCTAGAGTTATTGATTTTGACCAGAATTTTAACCAGACTGTTCTACACCTTACCTTATGGTAGATAAGATAGGCAGGAGGAAAAAGACTATCAGGAATTAAATAGGACATAGTTATGTTAGGCTGTGGGATAGAATGCTAGAGATCTGTCAATCTCCTGATATATTTTGTAGAATAGTCAGGTTATTCCAGACTAAAAAAAGGTATTACAGATAGGCATTTTAATGAAGTAATTGCTGTTATTTAGCAAAGATATTAACTTCATAGAGGCCTGTAAAAAGTCTAGGACTAAAGGAACCATGGCTTTTTCTTTGGAGAATTTTTGTAGCTATTTTCATTCTGTAGAAGAGCTTTGCTAGGGATATTGCCATGTGACATTCATTCCTGCAAGTATTCTGCATTCATTTTTCATATGACTTGATCTTCTGTCTCCTTTTTGCTCCAGCTCCTCTCACCATTTTCTTTTAAATGAAGCAACACGGTATCAGATGTTTAAGATAAGCAAATGAATTTTCTATGTTAAATACAAAGTACAGGCATTTTGGCATAAAAATATTTCCAAATAAAATATTTTTAGGAATGTGTAATTAAGTAGAAAAAATTGAACAGTAAGTGATACATATATAAAATAGAAGAAAGCCAGGTTGGATTGATACTTTATCAGCTGTCATAGCCATTTTGTCAGTCTAATTAGTAAGAATCCTAATTAAGCATCCATATATTAAAAAAAAAAAAAAACCCAGCTCATCTGACCAGAGATGTAGTAGATATGTGTTTGAGAGCAGTGAGAATGACTGTACTACCATACTGTATATGGGTTTTAATCTATTTATAGTTTCATTTTGTTTAATGACATTTCTTTTAGGGCCTGAGTGTTCAAGTCTAGGCTAACTTTTAAATACAATCTAAGCTTACAGTTGGTTGTTAAGTATGAAAAATGGAACAAAAATATTTTATCTGGCCTGAAACTTTTTAAAAGATGTTGAGGCAGTTCATTCAAGGTGTATGGACTATTATAGGGAATACTTTTTGTTCTGAATTAACTTGCTATAACTTTTCCTCTTTTTAATTTTTAATGTTACAGAAGCCAAGGCTGCCCCAAGAGATTGTTTCATTGATGTGAATTCTAAAGGTGACAGATTTGGCAATTGTGGTTTTTCTGGCAATGAATATAAGAAGTGTGCCACTGGGTAAGTGCCGGTCAGGTTATAAAGGAATATGAAAGATTGTAATACCGGTCATTTCTGGTATTTTTTATAACTCCCTGTGACTGCCGACTTTCTCTCCCTTAAATATGTAACTTTTCAAACTTACAATTTTGCAACACAAAGCTTCAGAGAAACTAAATAGAATAGTAAAATAAGTCATCTCTTTTGACTTTACCTCTCTAAAATCTAATGGTTTTGAAAATCTTACTTTGTTTATATGTGTTCTATACTAAGAACCCCAAATAAACACTTTTTTTTTCCTTTTCCTTTCTTTCATTAAAAGATTATGTTGCTAAATCCATAAAGGTACAGAATTAATTCTGGACTTCATTATTTTCTAGCTTTGTGTAATTTAAAAATAACAAATTAAAACCTTTTTTTCTATAATATTTGCTTGGACAAAAATTAATAATATTAGAAACTATAAATGAGAAAAAAGTCATCCATAATCTTAATCATATATAATCACTAATTTCAGTGTATTTCTTCCCTTTTTTGGTTTCTGTACACTATACGTAGACACATCTGTCATGTTGCATAATTGGAAGAATTCTGTAATGCTGTGCATCTCTTCTTCCCACTTGACCTCTTACTCTGCCAATTAAGCTAAGCAACAGTAGTGAAACAGTTCTTACTAAGAAGAAATAACAGTAGTGACCCTCATGCTATTAAATCCATCTGACATTTTTAGGTCCTCATGTTGCTTGACCTGTCAGTAGCATTCAACTAAGTTGACCGTTTTCTCCTTGAAGAAACCTCTTTTCTTGGCTTTCATGTAGAATGTTCTTCTAGTATTTTTTTGTGTGTTTCTAGATACTCCTTTAATGTGTTTATTTGTAGACTATTTTTCTATCCAGCCATTAATTGCTATGAAATGTGTCAGCTGTACTGGCCTACCTGTGGCCATCTCCGCATATGCTGTTCCCTCTGCCTAGCATGCTCTCCTCTCCAGATCTCAGTGCAAGTATGACTTCTGTAAGGAAGACTTCTTTAGATGTCCCTCTTATAGATGCTCTTAATACCTTTCTTGAGTCTGTATAAGACAGAGTAGATTGAGGGAGGTTATAAAAAACAAGGAGGTATTTCAAAAGAGGATATGAGCACTTAGCATAATGACTGGCACATAGTAAATGCCTATTAACTATTTGTTGAATGAATGAAAGAACAGATGATATAGCTAATGGGTAGAAAATTAGTGTAACTGATTGATTGAACTGAGCTTAAACCTTGGGATAAGTGGATTAATGCAGACTTGGAGAGAGTTTGCTATACATTCCTTATCCTTGTCTTTAGCCTGGTTCTGTTTCCATATTTTTATGAAAATCTTGATGAAAATATAGAAACTATATTTATAAAACATAAATTACTGGGTAGCTGGTTTGAAAAACATTTTGTTTTTTTAGAAGACTATATAGTAAAGATAATATAATATAGTCATTAGAAATACACATTTGAAGTTAGACTACTTTGAGTTTGAATCCTGCTTCAATCACTTAAGGTCTCTGAGACTTTGGACAAGTTGCTTCAGTCGCATACCTCATTTTTCTCTTCTGTAAAATGGGGATAATAATGGTACCTATTTCCAGATGTTGTTTTGAAGACTGAATGAGTTGACTGATGGATGTCAGTATTAAGAAGAATTCATTGTAGGACTTGTCATCTCCATCATCATTATCATTACTATCTTTATAGTCATCCTCAGCATAGAAAATATAAAACCTAGAAAAGTGTAAAGTGAACCATCTGGAGATACTTTTTTTTGTGTGTGTGTATTTCTCCTGTGTATATACTTTCATAAACATATATGAGCATTGTGTGTGTGTGTGTGTGTGTGTGTGTGTGTGTGTATACACCAACACTTACGTGTACTGAGACACCCATATGTACACATTTAGCAAAATTGTGTGGTATGATTTATATTGTTTTACATGATGTATTTACTTTCCACTATATTAAGAGCATTTTTAGGATGTACCCACCTTCTTTTAACCATTTTCTTATATTAGAAATTTATGTTTTTTTCCCTTTAATTTGCTATATTAAGTAAGGCTGTGATAAATACAGTTTAGGTATTTGTTTGTTTCTTTGATTATTGCCCTAGATTTTTCTTAGTTAAAGAATATGAAGGATAGTTTTAAGGTTCTTGATAGATACTTCCTAAATGACCTTGGAAACGTTTAACTGGTTTATGCTTCCCCTGCCCCCTCACCAATGCTAGAGTATATCTTAAAAATACAATTTTTTAAATAATAAATAAGTATTTAATTTTTGTTTTAAATAATTTGTAATTATTTATTTTTGTTGTAGTTTGTTCAAAAAATGTTTGAAAGGGTATAGAGAAGATATAAATAGCTTCTACTTATATACTCCTTTTCCCTGTTCTCACACTCTTCTGCTAGTATGTGTTTTTCTTGTTTTCCTAGAGCTTCTTTATGCAAAAATATCTTGTTTCTCACCCCATTTCCATTCCCCTGTTGTGCATACTGCAGATATCATTGTGCACGTTGTGTTGTTCTATTTCATCGAAAGAGCTATCCTCTCTTTCAGTATATAGATGGTGTTTTTAAACTTCTTAAATGAAAAATTTCAAACATACAGAGGAGTAGAAAGAATAGTATGATGAACTCTCGAATATTCTAGATGAATACATTGTTAGTATTTTATCACATTTACTTTGTCTAGACTTTGCTGAACCATTATAAATTATAGACCTTAAGACACTTTACTCCTAAATTTTTCAGTATTTATCTCTAACATAAAAGGCCATTGACAATACAAAATTAACAATTTCCAAATGTCATGCAGTACCTGTTCCGTATTCAAATTTTTCTAATTGTCCTCAAATTGTCTTTCATAATTATTTTCCCCCCACATCAGTACTCAATCAAGGATTACATATGGTGCTTGTCATGTCACTTAAGTAATTTTTAATCTAAAATATTCTTCACTTAATTTTTTTCTTTTCAAAGATAGAGACCTGAGGAAATGACTGAGCCAGTGGTCTTTTAGAATGGCCCTTGTTTTGGATCTGTTTGATAGTTTCTTCTCAGTGTTGTTTAACTCATGTCTCTACCCCCTAAATTTTCTATAAATCAGAGCTTAAATCTAAAGTTTAATTAGAGTCAGGTTGAACATTTTTGGGAAGAAGCATTATATCAAGGAGACTCATAATTCTGGATTGTCTCATTATCAGTGTTACTAAGTAGTAATGACCAGATCTTGCTATTGTAAAGTTATGTTTTTCCCATTGTAAGTCTCATTTAATATGGGGAGTGATGATATTGTACTATATGAACATCCAGTTCTCCATCAGTGTTTCACTTGATGGTTCTCATATGCTTTCTCTGTTGAGATTCATTCCAGCTAAATAGTGGTAAACTCTCTATATATAAATATATAATTTTTCTTTGGTATGTACACTGGATGTATTTTGTGTTTTACATTATTTTTCTGTCTTTATAGGAATGCTTTGTGTGGAAAGCTCCAATGTGAGAATGTACAGGACATGCCAGTATTTGGAATTGTGCCTGCTATTATTCAGACTCCCAGTGGAGGCACCAAATGTTGGGGTGTGGATTTTCAGCTAGGATCAGATGTTCCAGATCCTGGGATGGTGAATGAAGGCACAAAATGTGATGTTGGAAAGGTAATTAAAATGTTTTATATATACAAAGTAAAATTTAAAAATTTCATTATACAAAGTAAGTGGTGGTTTTTTCCTGATTATAAAAGAAGTCTATATTTATCATTGAGATTTTGGAAAATGTAAAGCCACCAAAGAATAGCTATTAAAGAATAGCTATAATTTTACTATCCAGATTTCTTCATCGGGGTCATATTTTATAATCTGTGGTTTCTATGTTTTAATATACTGTGCACATTTCCCTCCCCTATCAATATGCCATAATTTATTAGCCATTCTGCCATTATTGGGACACTTAGGTGATTTCTAGGGCATCAGTGTATGTGTGTGGGTGTGTTTGTACATTTATGTATGTCTTTTTACTAGAAATGTTAATGCTTGTCCTGTCCATGCTCCCTGCTATCCTGACCATAGTGTTGGGATCAGATAATGAGCCAAGAGTTAGTCAGCCCCTGACTTAATGCCAGTGGTTCTGTATGAGAGAATGAGCTAGGCTGAATTTTTTTTTTTTTGGAATATGTAATTAAAGTAGGGCAGAAACTGTAAGAATTCTTTAATGGATGCTATGAAATAGGAGCAGGGCCAGAAGGATTATGGCATGCTTCAGCATTTACAAGAGATATAAGGAAATAGGCGTGTTGAATGAGTTGAGAAAGAGAGAACAAGATTGGCTGATTATGTGACACGTGAAAAGGCAGGTGGACCCCCAAGTTACCTCAATTTCTACCAAGTTTTCAGTTTCAATTTTGTCCCCCACTTATAAATAGACCCTTATATTTTTGTGCCTATCCTTGCCACTTCCTAAGCTCAACTGCTTCAGTTATTATAGATAATGCTGAGGTAAATGGCTTTGTAAATAAAAATTTCAGGATATCCTGATTGTCTTCTGAGGTTAAACTACTATCATGATGCACATCTTTTAAGGTTTTAGATATAGTTTTGCCAAATTTCTCTTTAGAAGAGTTTACCTTCCAACCAGTTTTCAATAAATTTTTTAATTTTCCATGTTATAGTCAAAACTACTTTCTGTTGATTTAAAGCTTTTTATTTTATTCTTTCTTGGTTATTAATGACTTTGAACTTTTTGGTCTCTGTATATTTATTCCTTTTTTTGTGAGTTTCTTTTCTGCTGTTCTTTGTTTATTTAAAAATTGATGTGTTTTTCTTATTGATTTTATAATGACTGGGAATGTACCTAGCTTTTTAAGGTTATATATAATTTTAGCTATTGGCTTGGGGTAGAATGGTATTTTTTATTTAATGGAGTATCTTTTAATCCTAACTAATTAGAATAAAAGAAGAATAGATTTAAAATTTTGTAAGTAGTTTGTTTGAACAGCTATTGGAATAATCATTTTTTCTTTTGACCTGTTAATATGCTGGATTATATCAATAAATTCCTTAACATTAAATTATCTTTACATTCCTGGAGCAAATGCTGGCGTTGTTGAATTTTTCTTCAGTATGTTCCTAGATTCTATGTGTTGATGAATATACTTTTGTATTTTTGAAGCTGTATACTTATGACTTTTTTTGAATTTACAAAATTTTACTTATAGTCAGCACCCTTAAGTCTCATAAAAACTAGCTAAGACTGAATTAAAGCATAACAGGAAATTTATTGATTCAAACCACAGAATCAAATAAAGGGATTTGAAACCCAGAATCCCAGATAATGTTCTACAGTTCTTTTCCTGTATCTTTCATCTTTGCTTCTCCCTTTTTGGCTTACCCTTCCCCTCAGCTTTATAACATATTCTAAATTTAAGGTGTACAATGTGATGATTTGATACATATATATATATATATATATATATATATATATATATATATATATAAATAATTACCACAATATGGTTAGTTAACACATCTATCACCTCTATAAATAACAATTTTTGTATCTATGTTTGGGGAGAACATTTAAATTTGCTTTCTTAGCAACTTTCAAGTATATAACACAGTATTGTTAACTGTAATCATTGTGCTGAATATTAGATACCCATATCTTGTTTATCTTATAACTGGAAGTTTGTACTCTTTAAAAAGAAAGTGGATGGCTGCAGCATTACAGCACCTTTGTAGAACATCCCTGAAGGGCGGTGGTGAAAGAAAATCCTCCCAGTGGACAAAATTTCCAACATTGCACCAGGTGGTTCTCTTAGAAGTTTGCTTGGCAGGAGAAATGGCTAAACATGCTCTATAATCCAGTTTATTCCTGAAGGGGACCCTCCTCTTCTTTATTCAAAGGGTTCTGAGTCTATTATATGACTCAAGTCTGGGAACTGATTGAATGCTTCTGACTCAGGGTTTTTTTTTTTTTTTTATTTAGTTTAGACTTTTGTTCACTTGACCTAGAACTTTTCTGCTTTTACAGATGTAGTGAGAATTTGTTAGGAGGCTTTTGATCCATTTTATTTTTAGGAATACCATCATCAACTATTTAATACTATAGATCTATGAGAGTCGGACTATTCTGATTGCTGCTTTGACTCTGTTCTCATTGGTTTGACACTCCCGCATTGATTTTGACAGTTGAGGGCTGCCACTTGGCCCCTGTTAACCCCAAGGTCCAAATACAATCATTGCATTTCAATTTTTTCATTCAGTGTCCACAGTTTCTACTGTAAGTTCTAGTCAACAGAGAACAGTGATCACAGAGCTCTTCAAGGAGTCTGAGATGCCCCTCACAAATTTATTTTTCACAGTCATGGTGAAAAGTGTGTCTTCTGAACTCTCTGACTGAGTAAATCTTAAACAGCAAACCTACTCTAACATACCGTTTTCCTTTGAATGATTTCTTTTACCTTAAACAGAGGCAGGTCCAGCATTTCCAACTCACTCATGTGGGCTACCTTTTGATCTACATTTCATCTTGTTACAGCTCTTTCTAAATCTCTGCAACATTAAATACAGAATCTCCACCTAGTGAGTCCATATCAGTAAATTAGGCCTAATCCAACTTTATGTTCTTTCTACCATTATCTCACACCCTTAATTCCCATACTCATTCCCTAGATTTCTGTCTGCATAAATTAGAAAAATCAAGTAGTTCTCTTGGTTTGTAGCACACCTCCTCATTGGTCCCACTTTGTACCTCACTTCTAGGGACCTGCTGGGACTTGAGTCTAGTTATAGGTCTAGAAGCAAAGAAGAGTGGTGTGGTGGTTCCTTAAGAAAATCAACATTGTCTTGCATGGCAGCTTTCTCAAAAGAGACTATTAAAATTTCCTCAGGCAATGAGGCACTATTCCTTTTTCTTGGGAGTAGAAAAGTCTCTGTTGAGGGTAAAGAGACTTCTTCCACTGGCATAGGAGATTCATCAGAAATTAGGGACTCAGTGTCCTCTGCTTTGTCAGGTCTTCTGACACATCCCTATTCCAACTTTCAGGATCTCCTTCTTTTATAATCAATTCCCTTACTTTAAAAGTAGACATCCTAAGAGATGGGAAGTTTTACTTTACTGTAATTTCACCAGTTGCAAGATAAGATTCTGGGTTTGATTTTCAGATATCTTAGCCCTGCTACAGGAGATGAGGGTCTCCTTCAGGGCACACATAGAAGCTTTTGGGTCATTTATGTCTTAACTGAGCTGGGAATTCTGATTTCTGAGCTCATCCTTTTCTTTCTCCACTTTGTCCAATGATATTAGGAGTAACCACTCAATCTCACATTTGTTAGTTTGACAAAAATGTTCAAAGTATCATAGACACAGTTATTCAGAATCTTAATTTTGTCAATGGTTGATTAGGAATAACCAGTGGTGATATTTTGCCTATCTCCATTGCCATATTACACTATAGACTATCAATATTATTTTTACTATTGGAAATAGAATCATTCACATCTTTAAATGTAATCAGGTAAGAGAACCAAATTCATAGACCCAGGAACCAATTCAGAGATTTTGTCCTTAAAACCTGTTTCTCTAGAACCATTCTCTGTAGCAGTATCTGCATTAGAAATGTTTATCCACACTTCTTTAAAAGTATGTGTGTATATATATGTGTATACACATATATAAAATTAAAAGCGTGTATGTGTATATATATATGCACATACATACTTCTAATGCAGATACTGATAGAGAGGGAAAGAGGAATTTTGATTTAGTTTATGTAATTGATTCACATGGTGATTATGGAGGCTGACAAGACCCAAAGTTTGCAGTTGGCAAGTTGGAGATCCAGGAGAGACAATGATATAGTTCCAGCCTCAGTACAAAAGTTTGTGAACCAGGAGGGCTGATGGTAGTTATAGTCTGAAAGCTCACTGTCCTAAGAACTAGGAAAAGCCGATGTTTTAGTTCAAGTCAGGGGGTAGGAAAAACCACAGTCTCAGGTCAAAGATAGGCAGACAAGTGTAATTTCCTGTTATTGAGGGGAGGGTCAGCCTTTTTGTTCTATTCTAGCGATCAGCTGATTGGATAAGCTCATCCACATTAGGAAAGCAGTCTACTTTACTCAATCTATTAATTTAAGTATTCAAGTCAACAAAAAACACCCTCACAGAAACACTCAGAATAATGTTTGACTACAGATCTGGCACCTTGCGTCCCATACCTGTTGGTGTATAAATGTGATTATCACATTCAGTTATTATAAATCAGTGAAGTTCAAAGTAAAGATATCAATTGGAAAAAGCTTCCATAGAAGATGGTGGTTTGTAGTATTCATTTGTCTTCTTTGTCTGCAAAATACTCTCAAGAGTATAGAGGAATAAATAGGGACTAAATCTCAAAGTATGAAATATATGAGATCTCATCAGTAGATAACAGATTTCCCCAAGTTTTAAAAAACTGAAAGAGGAGAGAAAGTAGTTAGAGTAGTAGAACCTACAGCTTACAGTGCAACGTAAGTGCATTGTAGAATGTGAACAGGAAGACTATATTTTAGCCTGGCAGAACCCTAAACAAATTGGTGATTTGGAAATAATGGTTATTGCTGAGAGTAAGGTGAAGCATGAGGCTGAAAATGATATTACTTTTAGTTGGCTAATGGAGAGGCTAGCCCTTTCTCTCGTCTGTCTGCTTCTTTTATCCTGTCAACAGAGCATCAGCAACAATTTGCCTAGTCCTGTAGGTTGTAGATGAAAAAATAAGAATTTTGATATTATATTTGGTCATCCTCTTATGAAATACCCGTCTCCCCAGCCTAACCCTCATACACTGTTCCCCCTCATGCATACATAATTGAACTATAGATGGATTTTTACATAAAGTTAGACAATTCTTTGAGGAAGATTAATGAAAAGACTAAGACAGAAAAAAGAAAATATAAAAGCCTTCGAAGATCAATTAAATATTATAACATTCCACTAATTTAACTTTCTAATTTAGAGAAAGAAAATAGAGAAGGTAGACAATTGTGAAATTTAACAGGATTTGTGAAGAAAATTCCTAGTAGCTTCCAGAGACAAAGCAGACTCTCAAAATAGGTAACATATAGAAGAATGAGATTGAGAACCACATCTAGAATGAAGAGAACAACTTTTATTTTTCTGAAAGATTCTCAACCTAGAATTCTGTACATAGCCAAAGTATCAATCAAGTGAGAGGACACAATAAAAACATTTTAGAGATTCAAAGGATTAGAAAATTTATCTTTTATTTATCCTTTCTTAGGAAATCATCTAATGTTCCAGCAAATAAAGACGTAAACCAAAAAGAGAAAGAATTGTAATGTAGGTTGTAGAAGTATGTCAAAGAGAAATGCTAAAATAACAGCTGTGTACCAGGCCAGGTGAATAATTAATTTAGATTGGAGTAAGGGGACTATATAGGCAAGTTTCTAGAGAAAGAAGGAACTTGAAAGAGGAAGTGACATGATAGCTTTTTTTTTTTGATGGGTTAAATATTGATGTGACAGGCCAGTTGTGTAGGAAAAAAGACAAGTATTGAGTGCAGTAAAAACAAAAGCTATATAAAAAAAATACATCATAATACTTAGCTTTGAAATCAAAAGTGCTTTGTCTTAATTGTTGGCAAAAGATACATATTCCTTATATAATTATTTTCTCACAGAGGAAGTTCTAGTAAAATAACATTCCAGGGTTTTTGAGTGACATCAGCAACATGGCTGAATAAGAGATCCCTCATTTGTATCCTTCCAAAAGTAATAATTTGGCATTTATCTGTGGACTGAAGTGCCTTTGTGGGAGCTGTGGGACATGGGAGGAGTCTCGTCCTGTGTGTTGGTTAATAGGCAGAGAGTCCTTGGTCCTAGACCATGCAGTAGCCTTGCCTGGCTCCAGTCCTTCCAGGCTGCAGTCTGGAATCTCCTAAAAAACAACAGCATAGACAATTGCCCATGGATAAGAGAGCCTTTGCAGAAGTCCAGATTTCTGGTGGAGAAGTTCCAGCACAGTGTTGAACCCCCGCCCCCCCTCAAAAAAAAAAAAAGAATTAGATGCCTTGGGGAAGGTAAGAGGAACAGTGTGACTCTACCTGCATCTCTCTTTATCCAGCACAGCACAGCTTAGGGCCAGGAGAGATCTTTTCAGCCTTTGAATACTCCTATGGGGGAAATGAGAGGGATGAGTGAGCACCTGGCTTCCCCAGCTATTCAGGGCCCATTCTCTCTCACCCAAACCAGAGTACTGACTTGTGAACTGCATTACTGAGGGATGAGAAGAGGCTAGAAGAGGGGCACAGACCTATGGAAGACATTAAAAGGATGCGGATCCTACTGTGTAGTAGAAGACTCCAGCAAGAAGCCTGTCCACAAGTGGCTGGGGATGCCTTGCATTTAGATCCCTCTGAGTGCCCCATGGGCACCCCTAGCACTCTGTGTACCTCATCCAGACACCCCCTCATTTTTTGGCCAACACCCACATATACCCTATTAATAATGGTGGTGAGGTGGGGGGGCTTTTTCAGACAGCTAGAGCGCCTGAGTAGAGAGTCAACCAGAACCTATGGACCAGAGGGAGACCACAAACTTGAGCTTTAGCATCACCCTTGGAACAACAAAAAGGAGGTTTTCAACACTTGGCTTGGTGTTGTACAGTCAAGAGGAGGCAATAAACTTAAGAATTCTGGCACAAGAGGGAGCAAAAAGTGTGGAGCAGGCATATCCATAGAAAGTCTGAGAAAGCCTCAGAATCCCTAGTTGGGCTGAAGGAAGATATTTCTCTCATGAAGGCAGTTAGTAAAAATTGGAGGAGTTGTCTGCTACTTTAGATGTGAATACAGCAATCCAAAACTTCAGAAATGTGGAAAATCAAGGAAACATGATACTACCAAAGGATCACAAAAATCTTTCAGTAACATGATAATCTGTGATTTACTAATAAAGAACTCAAATAGTTCTTTTAAGGAAGCCTAATGAGGTATAAGAAAACATAGAAAGGCAATTTAATGAGATCAGGAAAACAAATATATGAACAAAATGAGAGGTTTAACAAAAAGACAAATCATGAAAAAGAACCAAATAGAAGTTCTGGAGCTGAGTAATACAGTCAATGTAATGAAAAATAAAATAGCATCAACATCAGAAGGAATGACACACACAAAAAAAGAAAATCTGAGTTGGAAGACAAAAACTTTGAATGTATCCATTCAGGTGGAAAGAAAAAAGAATGGAAAAGAGTGAAGAAGGCTGATGTGACCTTTGGTATAACACCAAAAAACCAATTTTTTAGTTACAAAAGAAGAGGGAAAAAGGGCAGCAAGCTTATTTAAAGAAATAATAGCTGAGAGGTTCCCAAAGCTGAGGAGAGAATTGGATATTCATGTTTATGAAGCAAATGGGTCACTAAACAAGCTCAAAGTAAAAAGAGCATCTCCAAGACACACTATGACAAATCTGTCAAAAATCAGAGAATCAAAAGCAGTAAGAGAAAATATGCTTATAATTTTTAAGGGAACCCACACAAGTCTACCAATGGATTTCTGAGCAGAAATTTCATAGTTAGGACAGAATGGGATGATATATTCAAAATAATGAAAGAAAAATAAAGCCAACCAAGAATACTCTATTTGGCAAATGAAGGACAGGTAAAAACATTTCTATAAAAACAAAAGCTGAAGGTGTTTATTGCCATTAGATCTACCTTACAAAATGTGCCGAAAGGAGTCTTTTAAGTCGAAATGAAAGGACGCTAATTAGTAACATGAAAACATATGAGAATATACAACATATTGGTAAAGGTAAATATATAGTCAAATTCAGAATACTTTCATACTGTAATATGGTATTGTGTAAACCATTTAGTATAAAGGTTAAAGGACGAGTAATAAAAACTAAACTTAAATAATTTGTTAGCGAATATACAACATTAAAGATAACTAATTGTGACATCAAAAGCATAAAAAGGGAGGAGTAAAAGGGTAGAGCTTTTATGTATGTTTGAGTATGCAATAGATGGTTATGTCTATAAGATGTTTTATGTAATTCTTATGGTAACTGTAAAGCAAACACCTGCAGTAGATTTACAACAAATGAAGAGAATCACAGAATACCACTATGGAAAAATCACCAATTCACAAAGAAGATCATCAAGAGAGGAAGAAAGGAACAAGGGACTACGAAACTACCAGAATACAATGAATAAGATAGCATAATAAGTCCTTACACATCAGTAATTAGAGATCAATAACGAGAGGAAAACTTGCAAATTCACAAATAAGAGGAAATTAAACAACATACTTCTGAATAAACAAAGGAATATAAAAGACCCCTTTAATGAACAAAATGGAAACACAGTAAATCAAAATTTATGGGATGCACCAAAAGCAGCTCTATGAGAGAATTTTATAGTGATAAATGCCTACAGTAAGAAAAATGAAAGATCTCAATCTAACTTTACACCTCAAAGAAATAGAAAATGAAGAGCAAACTAAGCCCAAAGTTAGTAGAAGGATGGAAAAAGCAAGGGGCAGAAAAATTAAACTGAGACCAGAAAAACAAAAGAAAAGATAAAAAAACAGGACCTGGATTCTTGAAAATATAGATAAAATTGACAAACCTATAGTGAGATTAGAGAAGATGCAAATAAAATCAGAAATGAAAGAAGAGACATTACAACTGATACCACAGAAGTACGAAGATTCATGAGAGACTGCTATAAAAAAGTATATGCTAAAAATTTGGATAACCTGGAATAAATGAATACATTTCTAGAAATCTACAACCCACTAAAACTAAATCATGATAAAATAAGAAATCTGAACAGACCAATAACAAGTAAGGAGATTATCTCAGTAATCAACAATCACTCAACAAAGAAAAGCCCAGTATCAAATGGTTTAACTGGTGAATTCCACCAAAGGTTTAACAAAGAATTAATGCCAGTTCTTCTTAAAATTCTTCCAAAAATTGAAGAGAACATTTTCAGACTCATTTTATAAGACCAGCATTACCCTGATACCAAAGCAAGATAAGTACACTACAAGAAAAGAAAATTACAGTATCCCTGATGAATATAGATGCATAAATTCTCAACAAAATATTAGCAAACCAAATTGAACAGCACATTAACAAGATCTTACACCAGGATCAAGTCTTATTTATCCCTGGAATGTAAAGATGGTTCAATATAAGCAAATCTATGATACATCATATTAGTTAAATGAAAGAAAAATCATATGATTCTTTCAATAGAAGCAGAAAAGGCACTTGAGAAAATATGACATCTGTTTATGATACAAACCTCTTAACAAATATAAGGAATATACCTCTACACAATAAAGGCCATGTCTGACAAGCCCACAACTTATATTGTACTCAACAGTGAAAGTTGAAAGCTTTTCCTCTAAGGTTAGAAACAATACAAGTGTGCCCAATTTTACCACTCTTATTTAATGTATTACTGCAAGTTATAGCCAGAGCATTCAGGCTAGGAATAAGAGATTAAAGGCATCAAAACTGTAACAAAAAAATAACATTGTCTTTGTTTGCAAATGACATGATCTTTTATATGGAAAAGTCCTATAGACCGCCAAATAATGTTGGAACTAATAACAAATTGGGGAAAGCTTCAGGATAGAAGATTAACATATAGAAATAGTTTGCTTGTGTATACACTAATAATGTACTACCTGAAAAATAAGAAAAACCACACCATTCACAGTAGCATCAAAAAATGAAATATTTATGAATAAATTTAACTAAGGAAGTAAAAAAATCTGTCAGCTGAACACTACAAGACTTGATAAAGGAAGTTGAAGAAGACACAAATATAGGCATACCTCATTTTATTGTACTTTGCTTAATTGCACTTTGCAGATACTTTTTTTTTTAAATGCAAATTGAAGGTTCATGGCTCAAAGTTGAGCTAGTCTTCTGGCACCATTTTTTTACAACATGCTTAGATGATGGTTAGCATTTTTTAACACTGAAGTAATTTTAAATTAAAATCTGCCCCTTTTTAGACATAATACTATTACACTCTTAATAGACTACCGTATAGTGTAAATATACCTTTTATTTGTACTGGGAAACCAAAAATTCATGTGACTGGCTTTATTGTGATATTCACTTTATTGTGGTGGTCTGGAATTGAACCTGCATATCTCTGAGGTATGCCTGTAAATGGAAAGCTATCCTGTGTTCATGGGTTGGAAGAATTAATATTGTTAACATTTGCATACCACCCAAAGCCATATGTAGATACATTGCAATCCCTATCAAAATTTCTCTTGCATTTTTTTACAGAAATAGAACAAATAATCTTAAAATTTGTATGAGACCAAAAGGACCATGAAAGTAGACACATAGACCCACAGGATATAATAGCCCAGAAACAACCACCCACATATGTGATCAATTGATATTTGACAAGAGAGCCAAGAATTTGGAATGGGAAAAAGATTATCTCTTTAATAAGTAATATTGAGAAAAGTGGATATTTATATGCTATTAAGTATTTTAATGATACTGGACCCCTGTCTTTTCACCACTCACAAAAATTAACTTAAAATGTATTATGACTTAGACATAAGATCTGAAACTATAAAACTCCTAGAAGGAAACAGGGAAAAAGCTCCCTGACATTGATCTTGACAATGCTTGTTTTGATATGACATCAAAAGCACAAGCATCAAAAGCAAAAATAATTAAGTGGGATTATATCAAACTAGAAAGCCTCTGTACCACTGTAAAAGAAATAATTAACAAAATGAAAAGGTAACCTATAGAATGGGAGAAAATATTTGCAAATCATGTAATTGATAAGGGGTTAATATCCAAGATACATAAAGCACTAATACAATTCAATAGCAAAGAAACAATCTGATTAAAAGGTTGGGCTGAGCATCAGAATGACATTTTTCCAGAGAAGGCAACAAATGGCCACAGACACATGAAAAAAAATGCTCAAGATCACTAATCATTGGAGAAGTACAAATCAAAATCACATGAGATATCACCTCATTCCTATTACATAAGTTATCATAAAAAAGACAAGACATAACAAGTGTTCCTGAGGATGTGGAGATAATGAAACCTTTGTGGACTGTTGGTGGGAATGTAAATTGGTACAGCCACTGTGGAAAATAGTATGATGTTTCCTCAAAAAATTAAAAATAGATCTACCATATGATCCAGCAATTCCACTTCTGGATATATATCCAAAGGAAATGAAAACAAGATCTCGAGTAAATATCTGCACTCCCATGTACATTGCAGCATTATTATAGTAGCCAAGATATGGAATCAATCTAAGTATCTATCAATGGATGAATGAATAAAGAAAATGTTGTATATATGTACAGTGGAATACTAGTCATTCATGAGAAAGAAGGCAATCTTGCCATTTGAGACAGCATGGATGGACCTTGAGGACATTATGCTAAGTAAAATAAGCCAGACAGAGAAGGACAAATACTGTATGATCTTACTTGTATGTGGAATATAAAAGGCTGAACTATTAAAAATAAAATAGAATTGTGGTTGCCAGGGCCTGAGGTGGGATGGGGTGGTGGAAATAGAATGACAAGTTTTCATGAAGATTTTGGTCAAAGGGTACAAACTTCCGATAATAAGATGAATAAATTCTGGAGATCTAATATTTAGCACGGTGATTATAGCTAATAGTATTATATACTTGAAAATATTAAGAGTAGATTTTAAATGTTCTCACTACAAAAAAGAAATGATAATTATGCGGAATGGTGGGGGTGGTACCTAAGCCTACTGTGTAATCATTTCACAGAATATAAATTTATCAAATCACCATGTTGTGTATCTTAAACTTATACAATGTTAGACGTTAATTGTATCTCAGTAAAGCTGGAAAAAATAACACCCCCAGCCTCAGTGTGTTCCTCCTTCACTTTCTCCAAGGGACACAAAGTGACTGATGCAGCTGATAAGTTGGGAGAAGACACTGGGCATGGGTGGCTCAGTCCCTTCTGTCTTCTCTTTTCAGATCTACCTGCCTGCAGAGAGGGTGTATTCTGGTCTGCTCTCTCAACCATGCAGTAAATTTAGCAGGGCAGGCTCTGCTTCTGTGGGGGGAGGACTGTGGTTGTCCAGAGCAGCCTGTGACTAGGCAGGTAAGTTTGATTTTGGGGTGCAGAATTAGGAAGCCCATTTTGGTGTTTACTTAAGTCATGTTAACTGTTTTATTGATAATAAAGATAATTTATCTCCAATTGTCAGCCTCCCCATCTTTTGTCACCTGGTTCTGAATTTGCTCAGATAGTAGTGGCATGAGTGGTTAATATCCCAATATTATGGTGTAAATATTAAGCAGTATTTAGTTTGAGAAGGTGAAGGAGGGACATTTGGATTTGTGTTAGAAAGCAGAATTCTTCTCTATCATAAATAATGTTAATTGATGTCTAAAATAGTTAAGTCAAGAAATAGGATACAATTTATAATAGGAAAGTAATTACCGGAAGGGTGGTTGCCTATAGACTGCTAGACTTGCTGACTAGATAGAAATGGGTCATAGTTATTTCATCATAAGCATTTTTAGCACTATTTTAACCATGTGCATGTATTATTTTGTTTTAAAAGATGAAATGAAAAAATAGCCAACTAGTCTTTTCTTTAGAAATGATTTTAGAAGTGTTCTGTCAGTTTGACTGAGACTAGTACAGTATTGACATTCAGAGACTTTTGTTGACATTCACAGGCTGAGCAATCTGCAGTGGGAAGAATTCATGACAGTAGTGATACTGGAATGTATGTTTACTTCAAAATTTATGTATTGCCAAAATTATGAGAATTTTCTCTGAAACTCTTGCTATCACACAAAAACAGTGCTGATTGCCTGGTTTGAAAATAACCAACCAAATATGCCTTTTTGTTTTCCTGAAATGTGATGTAAGATATCTATTGACTATTTGATTATGAACATGACTCTTTGTTTTGGAAATTAGGCATGCTTCAGGTTTGATGCTGGGTTAAGTATCTTTGGTCATTTCTAGGAATGAAACATCCATGTTTAATTAGTTAACTTTGTAGTTTATTTTTTGATAAATGTTCTGAGTGCATTTGAAGATAGTGTATTCTCACTGAAAACATACAGTATTTGATAATTGTATATTCAGATCTTTTACATTCTTATGTTGTCTGCAGTTTATCTTTTTAGTAGCACCGAACACTTATCTACATTTAATCTCACCTATTTTTGTTGAGTCCTTCTGTGGGTTAGATTTCTAGTTGATTTTTTAAATGAAGGGATATATACATTTAAAATCTGTTAGACACTGCCAATTTACTTTTCAATGAGGTGGTAACAGTTTACATTTCATTAATTGTATATGAGGGTGTCTTATTTTCTCCCACACTCTCTCTGTTATATGTCATCAATCTCTTTAATTTTTGACATTCTGATTAAGTATCACAAAGTCTCATTATTATTATTATTGCATTTCTCTTGTGCATCTTTTTATATCTCTATTAGTGCTATATATTTTTTCTGTTAAGTCCATATTCATATTTCACTATTTTTTGTTGGGTTGTCACTTTATTATTGATTTTGAGGGCTCATATATAAAGAATATTAACTCAGTTATGTCATAAATGTTTTTTAGTTTGTCATTTGTCTTTGCCATAAAGACATGTTAAAAGTATCTTTCAGTTTTGTCTGTTTTGTTCATGTCATGCTTAGGAAAGCTTTTTGTATACCAATATAATATAAATATGTTTTCATTTTGTATTTTTATCATTTGGTTGGGCTTTTGCTTTTTATTGGATTAGCTTAATTTGTTGACATTTCATTCTATTTCTGTGATCTTAGTTAGCTGTTTTTAAATGTTTTAAAATGTTTCCTACTTTATTTTCCTCTCGCTGGATCGCACAAATTGTATGTTTGTGGTATGTGCGTGTATGTGTGCATGTGTGTATGTGTGAATTCAGTTTGGCAGTTATATATGTTTTTCCTTCTATTATACTACTTTTTTTTTTAATAGCAAGAAAAACACATTTTTATATTTTCTCCACCAGTGTTAAGAATAAAAATAAGTGTCTATTGATTTTCCCATGTAAGATGTGTCACAATTACTTTAAACCCTCGTACGCTTTCTTTTCATTGGAAAAATAATTGACTTTAAACTCCAGGTTAGTACTAATATACATAGATATAAATCCTTTTAACTTTGCATTTTATTATTTTTTTTTACTATGCCAACAACATTATGCACAAGAAAGATGGCAAATGCTTAGTATGTGTACTTATACTGATACACTGATGGAACCAAACAGCAAACATTTTGTATAGGTATAAAATAGGATTGGTTGTATCCTTTCCTTTATGGCCTCTACTAAAGGCTGGACTCTGGCACTTTGAGCAGGCTGACAATTTAGTACTACTTCAGACTATATTCTTTATATATTTACTCATCATTTATTTAGGGGGGAAGCTAAACATCAAGTGAGAAAAAAGTGTAAAAAGAGAACTCTTCAGCTTCTTTTCTTATTGTCCCAGGTAGTTACTTTTTGGTTTCAAACTTATATCCTGAAATCAGTAAATGAGAAATTCTGTAGTTATCTTCATCTGCCCTCCTTCATGTGTGGTTATTATTGGTGGTGGGGGAGGTGGGTGGGTGGTGTTAGAGAAGATCTTAACACTGCAGCTTATCAGTGGTTTCTTCTAGTTTGGTTCTACCCATCCAACAGAGTAAAACACTGCCAGTCAGAACACATTTTTCCACTGAGAATTTGGAATTTTTCTGCTCCCTAAAGTAAATCTGTCAGAAAGTAACACATTTTGTCTTCTTTCTGTGATCTTATTTAATGTTTGAAGTATTCACTATAAATCTGTTATTAAGAGAAATGTCTTCTTTTAGCAGCTACTGGTAACTATTTTCTAAAAAAAAATTTATGGATGTATAAAAAAAGTATTTTGAAATTTTTATCTAGGAGAAATGAGTGGATAGAGGACAGATGAGGTGTGACATTACTTGGAATCTTCTGTACTTTAAAAAAATTTTATATGAATATATTTTTTAATTTAAAAACTAATTAAAATTATTAGAGGAAACATAATGTGGGGATCCTCTGACTCTATAATTCTTTTGAAACCTATGCACTTTTTAGAACAGTAAATCTATCTATTGATATTTCATTGTTCTCTGATTGCTCTTTAGATATTTGGAGCATTTAAACATTCTGATTTTGTGAAGCTAGTTACCTAATAATATTTTAAAACAGCTCTCTAATTTTTAAAAAAGGTTAGTCTTTTTTTTCCTAATATCACAAAAGAGCAGTTTAAAAAAAAATAAAGATGTCACTTTTCCAGAAAACTGAAAAGTTTCTGTTAAGTTTTTAGCAGATTTCCTTTAGGTCTTTAGTTTAATATTTTTCTCTGATTATGATACTTTTTATAACCTTTTCAATATTTAGGACTAATATCCATTTTGTATCTTATTGCATGAACTAACATTTCTAGAACTATATAAGATAATAATTTATTTTCAATAGTGCTTTTAATAGAAATGCCTGTATTGTTTCATAATTAATTAGGATACTGAAAGATAGGGTTTATCTTATCAACAAAATATTCTTTTATTTTTGAAAGAATTTTAAAAATTAAAATGAGTTTCAAATTCTATCAAATGTTATTTTGATATCTGTTTTAATAATGATAATTTATGTGAGGTATTATAGTAATAGATTTCCTCTCGTTGAGCCTTTCTTATATAGTATTAGGATCATTTCCATCTGGCTACTTTTGATTTGAAAAAATATATTTGTGAATATTTTACTTAGGATTTTCCCATCTATATTTATATGGAAGGATAGATTATAGTTTTATCATTGTTTTTGGCCTTTCTGTCATCTTTGTCCTTTTTGATGAATTAGTTCTATGTCAATTAATTTCACTTATTTTTCTACATTTGCAAATAAATGATAAGGGAATGAACTATTCCTTAAAAGTTTTAAAGAGTTCACTAAATGAAATAATCCATGCCCAGGTCTTTTTTTCTGCCTAGTATATTAATGTGTTCAATTTTTCTTTACTCATTACTTCATTTTTTTTTTTTCAGATCTGTAGAAACTTCCAATGTGTAAATGCTTCTATTCTGAATTATGACTGTGATATTCAGAAAAAGTGTCATGGACATGGGGTAGGTAATATCCTCTTTTGGATTATTTATGGAAGTAGTACCAAATAATGAGGATTCCTAGTGAGGGTTAAGTGAGACTTCCCAAGATTTTTAAATTTTTAGACATTGGATAATTTAGATACCTGATAAATTTTTTTATTCTTAAGAAGAGTGTCTATGGATTTGCATGAATTTTTTTTTTTCAGTTCATGATTTAGAGCAACATTCACAATTAACAAAAGTGGTATTTTGATTATTTTGAAGGTGTGTAATAGCAATAAGAATTGTCACTGTGAAAATGGCTGGGCTCCCCCAAATTGTGAGACTAAAGGATATGGAGGAAGTGTGGACAGTGGACCTACCTACAATGGCAAGTAATACAGAAAAAAATTAGTGTGATCTCCCAAATTAGTATGATCTCCCATACCAGTTGCCTGTGTCAGAAATTGGGCATCCTTATACCTTTCCCACACTTCTCACAGTTATACATTAAACTATATTGTTTCAGCCACCTAAAGTTTTCACAAGTGTTTCTATTTTTTTCGTTCCTATTAATTACCTTCAGTTTCTTTCCTGGAGTACCATAATAGCCTCTTAACTAGGCTTCCTCTTTCCCATCTTGCTTTCTATAACCCACATTCCATACTACATTACAGAGCTTTAATGTTTTTCCTCAAGAATTCAGTTTTGCTTATGTTATTGTTCTTTAAATTCAGTGCTTTGCATTGCTATTAGAATTAAGTCCAGAAATCTTTAACATGGCTTAAATGCCCTGAATCATTTGCCCCTAGTTTAACTTTTTGAACCTTATTTCACTATGCTTAAAACATTGTAACTGTTTTTATTTCCTTTAATAGGCTACTCTCTTTTACCTCTAAGTTTTCATACCGTATTATAGTCACATTATTGGAACTTGGCTAATTGCTGCTCAGATTTCAGTTTATACCTTATTTCCTTTAAAAAGTTTTCCCTGACTATCTAAATCTGAATTAATATCCCCTTTCTATCCTCCTGTTACTGTAAGAGCTATCACATATTGGAGTAATTACTTGTTTACTACTTATTTTTATTCCTTGATAGACTATAAATGAGCTCCTTGTTCACCAGTATCTTCCTTCTGAGAAGTTATACTTTCTTTCTCTTTGGTAAATACTGGGTGGAATGTCTGGCTCATAGAGTAGGTTTATTTTTAGTTTTTTAAGAAACTACCTATCTGTTTCCCAAAGTGGCTTTACCATTTTACATTTTCTCATCTGTATATTAGCGTTCTAATTTCTCCATATTCAGTGACATAAGATAAATAGATTCAATTTGTACAATTTGTAACAGCTTTTGAATTAAAATATAAAATATATTTATAACATTAAAAATAAGTTTTCCACATATTGTGCAACACTTGGTATGATCAGTCTTTTAAATTTTAGCCATTCTAGTAGGTGTGTAGTGGTATTTCATCATGGTTTTAATTTGTATATCTCTAATTACAATGATTTTGAGCATCTTTTTTGTGTGCTTGTTTGCCATCTGCATATCTTCTTTAGTGATGTGTCAAGTTGTTTGTCTAGTTTTTAGTTAGGATGTTTGCTTTCCTGAGTTTTGAGAGTTCTTTATTCTGGATACAAGTCCTTTATGAAATATCTACTTTATAAATACTTTTTCCTGGTCTGCTTACTTTAGATTTAGTATGTTCTTCTTTTTCTAGTTTCTTAGGATAGAAAATGAGGTCATTGATTTGAGACATTTTTTTCTTTTTTAATATAAGCACTGTAGTGCTATCAATTTTTCTTTAAGAACTGTTTTTTTTGCACCCCACAAATTTTGATATGTTGTGCTTTTATTTCCATTCAGCTCAAAGTTACTTCTAATATACCTCTTATTTCTTCAATTTATGAATTATTTAGAAGTGTGTTACTTTGTTTTATAGTATCTGGGGTATTTTCTAGATATTTTTTTGTTATTGATATAATTTATTCTACTGTATTCATAGAGAACATACTTTGTATGACTTGAGTCCTTTTATATTTTTTGAAGCTTGTTTTATGGCTCAGAAGATGGTTTAGCTTAGTAATATCTATACACTTGAAAATAATTTGTATTCTGTTACAGTTGGATGGAGTGTTTTATAAATAATTAGTCCATATTAGTGATTCTTTCTTTGGCTTCAGGAGGTTTTCTTAAACCATGCATTGATCAGTTCTCAGCTGCGTATTTGAGAAGAACCTTCTGCAGAGCTTTCAAGTTCTGGCTATGTAGCTCTCTCCTTTCTGGGTCTTTTCCAAATGAACCCTAGCTGCCTCAGCTTCTTTGGACAGCCAGCTCCATCTTCTTAACTCAAGGAAGCCACTGAGTTTTGCTTGGATTTTTCTCACTCCTCACTTTCACTAGGTTGCAAACTAGGACAATTGTGAAGCTCACCTTGTTTTCTGTCTCAGGGTTTACTGTTATTCATTGCCTAATGTCCAGTGACTTGAAAACTGTTGCTTCATATATTTTGCCTGGTTTTCTGGTTGTTATAGCTAATAGGATATCTGGGCTCTGTTACTCCATTTTGGTTAGAACTATGGATTTTAATGACTGTTTATCATTCCATTGAATGGATGTGTCATAACTTAGCTGTTTCTTAATTATTTGACAGGTTGTTTCTAACATTGCAATATACATCTGAATATTTATGCATTTTTTTTGGGTGGAGGATAAATTGCCAGAAATGAAATTACTAGGTTCAAGGGTATAATTCTTTTAATAGTTCTTGAAAAATATTCCGAATAAATTGTGTAATGCTATTGACAGCATGAAGGTATCAATTTCAACATAACCTTGCTAGTGTTGGCTGTTTTAATCAAAATTTTGTCTACTTATTAGTAGTATACAATGATATATCAAGCTTGCTTTAATATTTAATATTTTTAATTGGACTGAATGTTGTTTCATGTAGTGTCATAAAACTTTCAACAGAAAGTTTTGGCACTTTTACAAACTTAAAATTATGATGAAAATGTTTATAGTTTACCACTCCTGTTTATATTTATTGTAGACCACAGAACAGATAAAATTACTGTTAATTAGTGAATTTTTAAAACTTACATGAGACTTAAAATCTAGAAGCTATAAAAAATGAAATTGATAAATTCAACTAAGAATAATAAACCTAAGAATAAAAAATTTATGCATGGAGAAAAGCTGTTACTGTAAGACAAATGACAAAATGGAGAGATTATTTCCAAATAATACACAGACAAAGTAATATCTCTAATACATAAGAAGCTTTTAGAAATTGAGAAGGAAAAAAAACCAGTAGTTTCTAGAAAAATCATAAAAGGACCTCAGCAAAAAATGTTTCTTTAAATATAAAAAGTTGCTCAACTCACAGTATAAAAAAGAAATGTAAATTAAAATTCTATAACATAATTTTTACCTACCACAATGGCTAAAATGCACACGTTTTACTCTGTGGATGAAGCTGTGAGGAATTCTTGTATATTGCTGACTGGCATGTTAAGTTGTAACCACTATCTTTTGGACAATTTGACAGTGCCTTGAAAAAATGATTGAATGCATTTACTCTTGAGAAATTATGATCTAGCTATACCTGTACCCGTTGTTATTATTTATTATAATTATGACATTATAAGGTTATTCATTATTTCATTATAGCATTTTTAAATGACAAAAGATTAGAAAAATGAAAGTATCAGTTGGATACTGGTTCAGTAAATTGTTGAACATCCTTGCAATGTAGCTGTTCAGAAAATGAGACAGTTATCTGTATTTGGTTTGGGCAGATATATAGATAAGTGAAAAAGATGATGTGCTGCATAGTGTTTATGGGATGTACCTTTTATGTAAGAAAGGGTTGACACTAAACATGTTCTTGCTTACATTTGCATGAAGAAATACTGTAAGATAATATAAGAAATTAATAAAAGTGGTTATTTTGGGGAAGGCAGAAATGAAGTGGGCAGGGATGAAGTATGAGCAAGACTTTTCAGTATATTCACATTATATCATTTTGACATTTGAACGTGAAAATTAATATAAAATACTTATAATCATCAACTGTGTTATAATTAATGTGAGTTAACTTCTAATGTAATTATCATTAATATAAAATTCTCTTCTCTAGAAAAGAATACTGCATTGAGGGATGGACTTCTAGTATTCTTCTTCTTAATTATTCCCCTTATTGTATTTGCTGCTTTTGTCTTCATCAAGAGAAACCAGCTGCGAAAAAGCTGCTTCAGAAAGAAGAGATCACAAACCTATGAGTACTTAGATTTTTTCTTTTAAATTCATATGAAATAATTAAAAGTTATTAATGATGATAGTCATATTATAGAGGCTGGTTTAAAAGTAGAGTACTAAGTTATCTCTCTGTTGTTTTGACATGATTAGCAGGGGCAAAATGATAGTGATGACTCAGTCATCTCTTAAAATGGTAAAGGAGAAAGTATTATGGTGACTAACTTGTATACTACTGAAAATGGCCCTTTGAGTTCATTTTGCTTGACATTGATTTCTGATAGTGAAATAAGTAGGATTCTGGACTACAATTTCAGATTTGGGCTTCTTAATTAGAGATTAAAATATTCGGATAAAGATTAGAAATGTAAATGTTGAAAATTTTTCTTCTGTGTCTTTTTCAAGGGTCAGTTCTTATAGAGGAAGAACTTCTCAAATCTCAGTTTTGAAAACAGATTTTGTGAATTATAAGCTTTTAAGACATAAGTTTTGAGTGAAAAAAGGGTTGTCGTAATTCAGACATCTGACATTTCTAGTCCATGTGTTGGGCTCTTGTACAATTATCTGTCTTTCAACTATCACTTCTAATATGTCGGCATTAAAATATAACACAGATTAGCGTAGACCTTAATCAGATCTGAGTTCCAGTTTGTCATTTGCTGGAATTATGAACTGCAGTAATAAATAAAACTCTCTGAATCTTGGTTTACTTCTTCTGAAATGGGATTAATAATATTGCCTATCTCTTAAAGTTGATGTGAAGATTAAATGAGGAAATATTAACAAATAAAACCCACAGCACATTACTAGGACAGTTTAATTATTTGATAAATAGTTTTTATTATGATAATTATTTCAAAATATACATACCTCCCCTTGATTGCCCGCCTTTACTTCATTGACCTACTTTTCCCACTTACTACATAATATTTTTCTAAAGTATGCTAATGTTAGCTTTAATTGTTAACATATTCTAAAACAGATTTATCTGCCTATCCTTTCTTTTTCTTTCTTAAATACTTCAGACTGGCCAAACCATATAATTACCCAATCTGCATCTCCTAAATTTTAGTTCCATAATTAGAGCTATCTCCAATCATTTCTATCTAGCTGACTTGGTGCACTTCAGGATGTCTAAAACTTAGCTGATATCTTTCCAGCCACTTATTTGCTCCTCCTAGACTTCCTAATTATTAGAGTGACTACTTCGAAGTGACTACTTTGTATAAGCAACTTAAGAATATGCTTTTGCTCTTCTTTGATTTTAGGTGACTTGGGAAAAATAGTTTGGAACATTGGTCTGATTGACTAGATTTCATAGTTTCTTAGAATTCCAGTTTATTTAATTGTGAAATTGGATTAATAAAACTTTCTTGTACTATAAGGATTAAAAATGTGTGAAAGCTGTAAAAAATGCTGTGAAAAATTTAGCTAGCATCATAGTCATCATCACCACCACACCAATATCATTATTCTGTTTTTATAAAATAAAATGTATGTGTATTGTGTTACATAGAAATGTTTAATCTTAATTTAGCTCAAAATTAGCTTAATTTAGCTCAAAAGTAATTCTGTATTTCAGATCAGATGGCAAAAATCAAGGAAAAGTCTCTAGACACCCTGTGAATATTCCTGAACATGTTTCTCCACTGACTCCTCCCAGAGAAGTTGTAAGTTTAAATGAAAAATTCTTTTTCTTTACTATTATTATGGTATCACATTTTTAAAGATTAAAAAAATAATTGTCACATAGATATAGAAACAAACATAGATAACTTGTTAATAATTTAGGAGTTTGGTCTATAAGTGGTCCTTGGGTTAGTTAAAGAAATACCAGTAGGGTCCTGGGTCAGAGGAGAGGGAAGATATCTAGATGTTGAGAATCCCTTTCTTGAAGGATAAGATTAGGAAATGACATGGGACTTATGCTATCACTGTTTTTCTATGTCTGCTATCTTCCTGTTTTCAATGTCTGGATTCCCTATGGCATTTTACTGCAGACCTGGTGCTGAGCTCCTAGAATAGGCTTAATTGTTTCAGCAATGGGACCAGTAATCACTATTCCTCTGAATGTATTAGGAAGCATTAGATAATAACATAGTTCTTTTATCTGCATATATCCCTAAGACATATGTAATGTTATTTTATTTTTAAACTTTGTATAATGTTTTGTTTAATGTTTTACACACATATCTGTGACCTTTAACAATTGTGTTGTGATTTATCCCTATCAATACATGTAGCTTGTTCATTATTTTTTACTGTTGATATTAAGTTTTTACTGTTAATATTTTTACTGTTGATATAAATACCACACAATTTAAAAATTTATTTTCTTATTATCAGATCTAATATTCTATTACATCTCATAAGGCTGAGATGAAATACATATATATATATATATATATATATATATATATATATATATATATATAAAATGTATGTATCTTCTCATGTGTGTGTATGAATTCTGGGACTGTGCCATCTACATTGGACTATTTAAATTTCACTTTAAATTAAATAAAATTAAGAATTCCTCATTCACATTTTTAAATGCTTAATACATCACAAATAAAATTAAGAATTCCATTCCTCATTCATATTTTAAATACTCGATACATCCTCCCTGACCACTGTATTGAATAGCACGAATATAGCACATTTCCATCATTGCAGAATATTCTAGTAGAAAGCACTGATCTAGAGGCATATTGGAATTAAATTGCTGATGAAATATATATGAATATTTACTGGAAATTGCCAAATTATTTTCCAAAGAGGTTACACCATAGGGTGATTGTATCGTCAGTGGTGTATGATATTTCTGTTGATTTACGTCTTTGCCAGCACTTGATATTGTCATACTTTTAAAGTCTTCCCAGTTATGTGGAGGTAAAATAATTAGATATCCTTCCTCATGTTTTAATACATGTAAGTACGTGTGTGTGTGTGTGTGTGTGTGTGTGTGTGTGGTATATATAAATATGGAGTCTCCCTATTCTACTCTGTTTACTTTTATAAAAAAGTAACAAAAAAGGAGTTCTGGTCAAGATGATGGAGTAGGTAGACGCTGTGCTGCCTCCTTCCATGAACGCATTAAAACTTCACTTAAAATATAGAACAATCAACCTGGAGAACCATCCGAAGACTAGATGAACAAAAGTCTTATAACTAAGGATATAAAGAAGTAGCCACCTTGAGATGGGTAGGAGGGGCAGAGACACAAAATGGGTGGGCCCCGCACCCACATGTGGTGGTCTAGAATTGGAGGGATATCTTGGCTGCAGAGGTCCCCCTGAAGAATGAGGGGCGCTAGCCTCATACTGGGCTCCCATGCTTAGAGCACCAGTGCCGGGAAGAGCAGCTCCATCAACAATTAGCTGTGAAAATCATCTGGGATTTCATCTATCTGGGTGAAATAGAAGGCTTCTGGGAACCTAGGTATCCTCTTAAAGGGCCCACATACAGACTCTTTCACTCCCAGGCACTCAGTCTGGGCTTCTGCAAAGGGACTGCGCTCAGGGAGGTGCCAGGGACATAGAGGGAGAGACTATGTGGTGTGGCTTCAGGGCAAGAGCTGGAAGGAAAGCTGCCATTGTCCCTGTGTTGAGCCTTCTTCCAGTACAGCCAGCAGGGGGGGTTCCATCTTGCCTATATTGAGCCCTTCCCCCACATGGCCAAATCTGAACTTTCACTAACCTGGTGACATCCTGGGACTCTGGACAACCTAATTTGTGCAATACCAGAGGCTTTTTCTTAGTTGGTAGGCAGCTGATTTTGGCCCCCACTGCAGTTCTTCTTGGACAACTCTTGAGGGTCCACGGCCCCAGGCAGATGGCAGCTGGCCTTGGTGAGCTCTGAAACTTTTGCTGAGTGACCCCAGGCTCAGCACTGGCACCAAATCTGAATACACTGACCTGTTGAATACCATTTATTTCATACTGGTGGCTTCCTGAGACCCCACACACCCAACTCCCATACCACCTGTACCACCTAAGCCTCTTTCAGCGGCTGAGCCTTATGTACAGTTGGAAGATGGTGGCAGGCCTAGGGGTTCCCGTTTTTTTGTTTGTTTGTTTTGTTTTGTTTTGTTTTGTTTTTGCGGAGCTGCCTCAAGCGTATTACTGGTGAAGGCCAACCTTGATTCTCAGTGTGGCCTCTCCCATTTGCTTCCAGGTCTAGTATAGGCAGTAACTAAGCTCAGGTAGCTCCTACCAGGTAGCCCTGGACCAGTCCCTAGGCAGCAGCTGACCTTGGACTATAGATTGCTCCCTTCATGGGAGCCCCTGCCCAGAAGGATGGAATAAAATATTTCATGCAAATGGAAATAAAAAAAAAAAAGCTGGGGTAGCAGTACTTTTATCAGACAAAATAGACTTTAAAACAAAGACTATAATAAGAGACAAAGAAGGGCATTACATAATGATAAAACAATCAATCTAATATGAAAATATAACTCTTGTAAACATCTATGCATCCAACATAGGAGTACTTAAATACAGTAAAGCAAATATTAACTGACAATTAAAGGAAGAAATTGAAAGTAATACAGTCACAGTAGGGGACTTTAACACCCCATGACATCAATGGATAATCTTCCAGTCAGACAATCAACAAGGAAACAGCAGCTTTAAATGACACACTAATCCAGAAGGATTTAATTGGTCTTTTTACAGCATTTCATCCCAGAGCAATAGAATATACATTTTTTTAAGTCCACATTGAACATTTTTCAAGATAGACCACATGTTGGGTAATAAAACGTCTCAATAAATGCAAGAAGATTGAAATACCAATACCATCTTTTTTGATCACAATTGTATGAGACTAGAAATCAGTTACAAGAAAAAAAAGGAAAACACACAAACACATGGAAGCTAAATAACATGCTACTAAACAATGAATGGGTTAACAGTGAAATCAAGGAAGAAATCAAAAGATACCTTGATACAAATGAAAATGAAGACACAGTGACTAAAAATTTATGTGACACAGTAAACGCAGTCCTAAGAGGGACATACATAGCAATACTGGGCTACCTCAAGAAACAAGAAAAATCTGAAATAAGCAATCTAACCTTACACCTCAAGGAACTAGGGAAAAAAGCCCAAAGTTGGTAAAAGGAAAGAAATAATAAAGATTAGAGTAGAAATAAATAGAGTCTAAAAAACAAAAGTCAATGAAACCAAGAACTGGTTCTCTACAACTTAGAACATAATTGATAAACCTTTAAGCAGATCATCAAGAAAAAAGAGAGAGGACCCAAATAAATAAAATCAGAAATGAAAGTGGAGAAGTGACAGCTGACACCACAGAAATATAAAGGATTATAAGAAAATACTACAAGCAATTATATGCCAACAAATTGGACAATCTGGAAGAAATAGATAAATTCTTAGAAATAAACAATCTCCCCAGACTAAATCAAGAGGAACCAAATTCTGAACCGACTGATTACCATCAGTGAAATCAAATTGGTAATCAAAAAACTCCCAACAAACAAAAGTCATGGAACAAATGGCTTCATTAGGTGAATTTTACCAAACATTAAAAAATTAATACCTCTTCTTTTTAAACTATTCCAAAAAATTCGAGAGGATAGAAGTCTCCCAACCTCATTTTATGAGGCCACCATTACCCTTATTGCAAAGCCAAAGACATTACGAAAAAAAAAAAAATTATAGACTGCTATTTCTAACAAACATATATGCAAAAATCCTCAACAAAATATTAGCAAACCAAATTTATCAGTACTGTAAAAAGACCACACACCATGATCAACTGAAATTTATTCCTGAGATGCAGAGTTGGTTAAATATTCACAAACCAATTAGCGTGATATAACACATAAAAAAATGAAGGATAAAAATCATATGATCATATCAATAGATACAGAAAAAGCATGTGACAAAATCTAGCATCCATTTGTGATAAAAACTCTCAGCAAAGTGAGAATAGAGGGAACATACCTCACAATAATAAAGGCTGTACATGACAGACTTACAGGTAACATCATACTCAATAAGGATAAGCTAAAAGTGTATTCCTTACCATCAGGAACAAGACAAGGAGGTCCACTTTCACCACTTCTGTTTCATAGTATTGGACCTCCTAGCTACTGCAAACAAGAAAAAGGCATCCAATTGGAAAGGAAGAAGTTAAACTATCATATTTGCAGATGATATGATACTGTGTATAGAGAATCCTAAAGATTTCACCAAAAAAACTATTAGAAATTATAAATTCAGTACAGTAGCAAGATATAAAATTAATATTCAGAAATAGGTTGCATTTCTATACACCAATATCAAATTATCAAAAAGAGAAATTAGAAAAATGGTTCCATTTATAATTACATCAAAAATATATAGGAATAATCTAACCAAAGGGACAAAAAACTTGTACTTGGAAATTATAGGACATTGAAAAAAGCAACTGAAGAAGTAGATGGAAGCATTTAAATAAATGGAAGCATATACCATGCTCATGGATAAGAATTAACATTGTTATAATGTCCATACTACCCAAAGCAATCTATAGAGTCATTAGATCCCCTATCAAAATACCAATGGCATTTTCACAGAACTTGAGCAAATAATCCTAAAATTTATATGGGGTCTTACAACATGCAAAAAAAAAAAAATTGAAGTAGACAGTCTTCTTACACCATATACAAAAATAAACTCAAAATGGATTAAAGAATTAAGTGTAAGAACAGAAACCTAAAACTCCAAAAAGAAAATATAGGCAGTAAGCTCTCTTACATTGCTCATAATAATATTTTTTTGATATGTGGCCTTAGGTAAGGAAAACAAAAAAAAATTAACAATTAGGACTACATTAAACTAAAAAGTTTTTTCAGAGCAAAGGAAACCACCAACAAAATGGAATCAACAATCTTTTTCTGCAGTGGCTGCAAAATTTTACATTTCTTCAAGGAGTGTACTAACTTCTTTACATCTTTGCCAATACATGGTGTTTTCTGTTTTATTTTGTTTTTAAATTTTACTGTAGCCATCCTAGTGGATGTTAAGTGGTACCTTGCTATTTTTTTATTTGTATTTTCATAGTGATTATTGATGTTGAGTATCTTTTCATGTGCTTATTGGCTATATATATATCGTTCCTGGAGAAATTTTTATTCCAGTCCTTTATCTATTTTTTTTGCCTTTTTATTTACTTATTTTATTTTTTAAAATTTTAAACTGTTTATTGAGGTAACACTGGTTAATACAATTATATAATTTTCAGGTGCACATTATCATTTGAATCTGTATATTCTATTGTGTGTTTAAAACCCAAAGTCCGGTTTCCTTCAGCTACCATATATTTAATGCCCTTTACCCACTTTACTCTCCCTCTAAACCCTATTTTGATCCCCTTTACCTCGTCTACCTTCCCCGTCCTCCCCCAACCCCACTAGTAACCACTAACCTATAGTCCATGTCCATGAGTCTCTGTTTGTCTTGCTCATTTGTTACTTTTAGGTTTATATTTCATATTTAAGTGATATCCAACTTTTTTAGTCTGGCTTATTTCGCTTAGCATGATTATCTCGAGGTCCATCCATGTCACAAATGGCAGTATTTCATCTCTTCTTATGGCTGTGTAATATTCTATTGTATATATGTACCACAGCTTCTTTAGTCAATCATCTATTGTAGGATGCTTCAGTTGTTCCATGTCCTGGCCACTGTGAATAGTGCTGCTATGAACATTGGTGTGCAAATATCTTTTTGGATATGAGTTTTCAAGTCTTTGGGGTGAATACTCAGTAGAGGGATTGCTGGATCATATGGTAGATCAATTCTTAGTTTTTTGAGGACTCTCCATATTGTTTTCCATAGTGGCTGTACCAATTCACAGTCCCACCAGCAGTGTATGAGGGTTCCAATTTCTTCACATCCTCTCCAATATTTGTTATGACTTTTCCTGTTGATTATAGCTCTTCTAACAGGTGTGAGATGGTATCTCATTGTGGTTTTGATTTGCATTTCCCTAAAAGCTAGCAATGTTGAACATCTTTTTATATATTTATTGGCCATTTGTATGTCCTCTAGGGAGAAGTCTCTGTGCAGGTCCTCTGTCCATTTTTTTGATTGGCTCATTTGGAGTGTTTTTGTTGTTATTTAGTCATATGATTTATTTGTATATTTTGGATATTAGGCCCTTATCGGAGGCATTGTTTACAAATATATTTTCCCATTCAGATTATTGTCTCTTTACCTTGTTGACGATTTCAAGCTTTTTAGTTTGATGTAGTCCCATTCATTTATTGTAGCTTTTATTTCCCTTGCTTTTGAGGTCAAATTTATAAAATCCTCTTTAAGTCCAAGGTCCTTGAGTTTAGTTCCTATATTTTTTTTATGCATTTTGTTCTTTCAAGTCTTATATTCAGGTACTTAATCCATTTTGAGTTAATTTAGGTGTGTGGTGATAGACAACAGTCTAATTTCATTTTTTTGCAAGTGACCTTCCACCTGTCCCAGCACCATTTATTTAAGAAGCTTTTCTTTCTCCACTGTATGTTTTTGACTTCTTTGTTGAAAATTATTTGCCCGTGTAAATATGAGTGTACTTTTGGACTCTTGATTTTGTTCCACTGGTTGGTCTTTTTGTTTTACATTATATACAATGGTTCTGAATCTTTGGCGTGTGGTACCATTATGAATATGTAAAGGACAGTTAGATATATGTGTATATGTATGTGTGTGTGTATGTGTGTGTGTGTGTGTTCCATTTTCTTTTGCGCATGCCTTATCTCCATTCCCCTTTGCGATTTTGGATCTTTGAATCCTCCTCTTTTTAGTCATTGTTATCTCCATTTGTTCCTATATATGTTGAACATTCATTACTATCTCCTTATAACAATTCTCTTTTTATTGTTTAAGCTTATATTGTCCTGTTCTTAGTAAGGATTACACTCCTCTGTTTCTATTTGCATGGTAGTCAGTGACTTTACTTCTAACTATGTTTTTTTTTTTGTCATTTTGTTTTAGATGAATTGACCCCTTTCAGTATTTCCTGTAGTTCAGGCCTCGTAGTGGAGATTTTGTATGTCTGGAAAAGTCTTAATTTCTTCGTCATATCTAAAAGAGAGCTTAGCTGGATATATTATTCTAGGCTAGTAGTTCCTTTCACTTAATACTTTAAATATTTGATTCCATTACTTTCTGGCTTGTAAGGTTTGCACTGAGAAGTCTGAGAATAATCTGAAGAGTTTTCCTGTCTAAGTTACTGTTTTCTTCTCCCTGGCTGCCCCGAGAATTCTGTCTTTGTCATTGATTTTTGATAATTTTAACAAAATGTGTCTTGGTGAAGGCCTTTTTGAGTTGATATAATTGGGTGTTCTATTGAATTCTTGAATTCTAAGCTCCAGCTCATTCCTTAGATTTGGGAAATTCTCGTCCACTTTTTGTCTGAAAATGCTTTCTAATCCCGTTCCTTTTCCTCGCCTTCAATAATGCCCATTATTTTTATGTTTCCCCTCCTGATGGTATCAACTACATCTTGAATTTCTTTGTCATTATTTTTCACTCTTCAGTTTCTCTCTTCTTCCTTCTGATTTATTTCTAGATTTCTATCTTTGATAGCACTGATCCTTTTATTTATTTGGTCAACTGTTTCCCATGCTTGCTATTTCATTTTTCAGCTCTTGCAGTTTGTTCTTCATCTCCAGAAATTCTATTTGGTTCCTTTTGAAAGTTTTAATCTCCTTACTCTGCTCATCTAGTTGTTTTTTCAATTCCTGAAATTTTTGATTTGACTTATTTTGGACATTGAGTTTTTTCAGCAGTACTATTCTGAATTCTCTGTTATTCAAGTTGTATTTTTCTATGTCCATAAGCTTATTTTCTGGAGTTTTTTCTCTTTCTTTCTGAGATACCTTGTCACCTTGGTTGTTCATAGTGTGTAATAGACTGTTTTTTCGCCTGGGCATGAATGGAAATGTATTCTGCTGTTTTTCCAGAAAGAAGATTTATTATATAAAGGTCTCTCTTTAGCCTGTTGCAAAGAAGGCACTTTTCTCTTTGTTTTTCAGTAGGTGGCACTTAAGCTGCTTGGATCCCTGCTTTATATAAAATGTTAATGACGCTTTTTAAATTTTCTTATAGTTATTTAATCACTCTTGCTACCCTCAGTTTTAGTCCCTGTCAGTGTCAGCAACAGTCTTGGCAGCATTTGCTTAGATTCCCCTGGACCTCTGCAGTGATTGGTCTTGGAGTGTATGGGGAGAGGGTCCCTCTGGGTTGGGAGTTAGGGGCTGAGGCTCATTCTTAGTTTTGCAACCACGACTGGTCAAAATCAACTGTTGTTTTCTGCGGTCCCATCCTGCTTCTTTGCTTTCTGCCCTGATTACTGGGCCCTGCCACCTGCTGGCTGCAGGGAGCTCACAGCTTTCTCAGACAAGGCTGTTCAGTGAAGTTGCTGCTCCTTCTCCCCTCCCCTCTTCATGCAGTGAGCTCTGGCAACTGTGAGAGGCAGCTTCTTTATTTTTCCCAGTCTACCACCGACAACCGCGGTTCTGACCTGTGTAGCTCTTATGCACAGATCCCATGCTGGTCGTGCTGGTGTGCAGTTTGGATGTCTTTTGTTTTGAGTGTCTTCAGTTTTAGATGTTCATCTTATTGTTATAGCAAGGGGAGAGATCTGAGAATGTCACTCACTCCACCCTGTTTCCCCAACTGACCACTTTTTTAGAGTTTAAATCTCTTTGGTAAAGTACTTTTCTTCATTAATTTTATTATAGAGCTCATTGAACTGCCTTTCTGAGGTTTTTTTTTTTTTTTATATCTAATTGAGTTGCTTCATGACTACTATTTTGAATTCTGTATCATTTTGATCACACAATCGTTCATCATTTTGAGTTTGGTTTCTGAAAAATTGTCATTTTATTTTTGTGATACTATGTTACTGTGGTTTTAATGGTGCTTGATGGGTTGTGCCACTGTTTGTGAGTAGTGAACATGTACCCATTCTATTTAATAGCTGTATACCATTTCATCTTCTGGACTTACCATAAATTTAGAAGCAGTTTGTTTCAAAACTTGTTACTTCCAAAAATGTAGCATCAAGCATTCTTGTGCGTAGGTCTTTTTATACATGTAAAAGTATGTGTAAATTCCAAGAAGTGGAGTTTAACTATCCCTTTAAAGTGCCAAACCTGTGCATCTTTTCTCCAGTTTCACAGTATAAGGAAATTACTCCATGGGGCAAAAATAGCCTATTTCATAGTGGGACCTAGAGAATGTTCAAGCTCTTTCTCAACACTGCATATTCTGCCACTCATAGAGCTTTAGGAAATAACTGTAGAAAGTAGAGAATATCTCAGTTGAGAATACTTTATCAGTGATTTAATAATTTTATCTCATTTTTCCTAATTTTTGCTAATGTAATATGATATGTGAAAAATTTTCTTACTTTTACTTTCTTATTTGAGGCCATGTTATAGAGTCTTACTTTGTTGTAAAACTTCATTTCAACTACTTTTTCAAGGAAGAATGTCATAAATTTTAAAATCAAGGGTTGTAGATTGGTGGTATTTGTAGTACCATTTAGGTATTGTATGTGTTTGACAATACATTTTTGGAAAATTTTATTTAAAATATATTGACTTAGGAAATATGTTACTTTTTAACTAATGTAGTTGATTAGAACCAAGATTATCCTTTAGTAATATTGAATTTAAATATATAGACTTAAAAGAATTTAGTAATCTACATTCAGTGGCAAAGATGTTGAATAAGCAAAATATTTTTAAATATCAGCATTATATGTAAGTTTTCTATACATTGATTTTAAATATATTGATTACTTTTCTATCGAAAATAACAAACTGTATAGAAAATATATTTATGAGTGCATTGTGTTAATAACTTTTTCCTCCCTTTTTAGCCTGTATATGCAAAGAGATTTCCAGTACCAGCTTATGCAGCCAGGCAGCCTCAGCAGTTCCCATCAAGGTCTGAATTGAATTTGCTTAGATTACTTGACTAGAGTAAAACCTAGCATTAATGTCTAATATTTTCCCTTGTATCTTAATTTAATTTAGGACAAATATTTATTGCGAACAGTTTCGATAGAGCACAATTTACATAAAAGCATTTAAGAATTTTATATGTTTTGTCATATTAGTGCGGTGTCAAAATGAAATTTAAAGAATCCTCAGCAAGACAGTCAGGTGTTGCTGCAACTTTTGGTGTTCATAAGGTTCAGAAACGAGGACCTTTAAATAACCAGCAACAGGTTGGACTAAACATCAGAAAACTTCCAAGGAAATGAAGAATTGTGGGGCTAAGGTCTAGGAGAAGAAGGCAGTCCTGTGTTGATCCCAACTTTTGGGGTCATTTTTCTGTCCTAGATATGTATATCTATTTAGAAAGTGAGAACTGAGAGAGCTAGAAAACTGAGGAGAGGTTTCAACAAACTCCCAGGGCTGAAGGGACAAAAATTGGAGCCCTGCCAAGGAGGAGAGACCCTGGCAAACATTCCAGGCTTTGTGTTGCAACCAAAGGGTAAGGGTGAACTAGATCCTCAGCTTATTTCTGCAGTTTTTATGTTTGGCTCGCAACAAAAAAAGCCAGATATATAAGAAAAAGAAATGTGACTAAAACCAAGAAAAGCAATCTACTATGGAAACAGACTCAGAGGGGATCCAGTTAATAGAGTTATCAGATACGAACTTTAAAATAACTGTGATGATTATGTCATGGAATTAATAATCAAGATTGAGAATTTCAACACAAAACTAGAAACTTTAAAAAAGAATCAAATTAAAGACTCAGTAGATGGGCTTAAAGTCAGCAAGAAAGGATAAAATTAATTACTATATTTCATAAAACATAAAATGCATCCCACCCTTCAAATAGAATTGAATTAGACCTTCAAATTAGAATTGAATTACAGCACTGAACTGTGTTCTCATATATAATCTTTATTATACACTAAGAGTTTATTGAAATCCAACTGAGCATTAAGAGAAGAACATATAAATGGTGAGACAGTTATTTATTAGATAATGTTCTAGTATGTTATTGGATTAGAGATATACTAGAATTAGGTGAAATGGTTAAGGAAAGGGTATCCACAGGTTAAAATATGAGGATTGAGAAGGATAGGTATAGGAGTCATAGCAGGCTTAATTCTCAGAGTAGATATTATTGAGAGCTAGAATTTTAGCTCTATGTATATATGTGAGGTTTACAATTAATAGTAATCTCCTGTGCTGTTAAATCCTAACAGCACAAGTGGTGCTTAATCCACAGTGTCCTCACTTGTCTTTTACAATTTGTCTTCTCAATTTCACTTGCTAATCTTTTTAAAAACATATAGACCCAAACCTTCACACAACATTATTGATTATAGAATAGTATTCTTTAATGGAGGTACTCCATTTTAGGCTCTGTTTTGAGCCCTTTAACCATTGCATATTAGATTAATAATAACCTTAGAATATAATGTACCCTTAAGAATTGTCAGCAATGTTAAGGACATATTTTGTTGGATCTGTAATGAATGTAGCATTATTTCATTCAGTCGAAACACACGATTAACTGTCTGTTTTTCCTCTTTCAGGCCACCTCCACCACAACCGAAAGTATCATCTCAGGGAAATATAATTCCTGCTCGTCCTGCTCCTGCACCTCCTTTATATAGTTCTGTCACTTGATTGTTTTACCTTTTTTTCTGCAGATATCTTCAGGGAACTGAGCTAATACTTTTTTTTTTTTCTGATATTTTCTTGAAAAGCCTTTCTTCCTGCTGTAACTTTGAATAAAAACAAAATACTGCAAAATGAACTTTACTAACAGAAAAACAAGTTGAGTAATGGAAATTGAGAAATATAAGAAATTCAGTGAAGCCAGGGAATTCAGAGTAACATTTTCATTTCTATCACTGAATAAGTCTTATTCAGTCATCTGTGAAGTAATGCATCTAACATGGATTATGTTATTTTGAACATGTTACTATAGTGATTTTTAATTAACTCTATTGGTTTATGGTTTTTATTATGTGCTTAAATGTAATTCTGAATTTTGACCTTAGTTATCATTAATGTAGTTTCAGGTTGAACATGTGATAATCTAATACCTATGAAAACTGATTAATTAGCTGCCAATAATATCTAATATTTTTCATCTTGCACAGTCTAATCATCATCATATCTAGAATATTGTCTGTATCATTCACTACATGAATAAAGACTTATTCTGTCTTCAAAAGAATGCACAAAACCCACAATTAAGATATCATAATATTATTTTCAATGTACAAAATACACTAAAAGTATATGTATGTATTCACACATAGTTACTAACTTCCATTTTTATGATCATTCTGTGGATAAATGATTCTATAGATTCTACAGATAGTAGATTCTATGGATCTATCTATGGATAATGAATATTAAAAAGTTAATTTAGTAATAGAATTCTATTGTGAATCATGTTAAAACATGACATCCTTTTACAATAGCATTATTTTAATGAAGTATGAACTTTAAGGTACGAAGTATTTAATCAGATATGCTGTTGATTCATGGCTATAATAAAGCAGGAGCAATAATACCTACAATCAATTGAGCTGTTATAAAGCCACTTGAGAATTTCATGAGCACTTTAAGTTTAAAATCTGAAACTTCAAAGCTTGCTATTAATATAATTTAGAATGTTTACATTTACTAAGGTGTGCTGGATCATGTCTCTGTTGACACTATTTTCAAAGAAATTAGGCTGGAGAAAAGAAGAAAAGATTTTCTTAGATCAGTGCAAAAAAATTATGGTGGTATATGTGAATTATCATCCCAACTGTGTTACAAAATGAATTTTTACTATGGAAGAAATGGTATGGATAGTGAAATTTTAAGCAATAAAAATTTTACATAACCTTTCAGAATAAAGTTTAATAATAGGTTTATTAATGGAATTTCATTAGTTTTTCCAAAAACTTTTGGTTTATGTATATGTACATATGCAGATATAACATTTACAATAAATAAAATACTTGAAATTCTGTTTTGTGGCACCTGGTAACTTCCTAAATACTCAGCTATTCATAACATCATTAATTAAACATTATACTAATTTTAGATAAAACTGTACTAATCAAACTTTTACAGATATTATTTCACTAATAATTAGACTTCTGCCAAATTGTGCATAGTCTTTCTGTTATTAAAAGAAAACAGATTAGTTTTGAAGAAGACAGATATTTCACTTCTCTGAAGATGGTACATTATTTTAACAATCAGATGTACATTAAAAATTGTAAACAATCTCAAATGAAGAATCTTTATTTCAACTGAAGCTGTCCTAATAGTCAAGGATAAATTATATGTAACTTTGATATCACTGTTTGACTCTATGTTCACAAATTTAACTCATTCAGGGTATTGCATTTTCCCTTCCTATCATGCAGATGCCTGGGTCTCTATTAAGTACAATCCAGCTTTTCTAAGCACAAATCAGATTTTATTAAATTTCGTAAATGTTTACTGAAACTCTACCATCTTGTGAGTACTATAGAAGGTACTGTGATACATGTTCTGGAAAGGACATGCCTCCTTTGTGTATATGGAGAGAGCCATATACACAAAAAAAGAATAATATAAAGCCTAATATAAAGGGCTTAGAAATATAAATTATATATATATGTAATATATATTATATATATTTATATATAATATAAATTATAAATTTTATGTTATATATTATATAAATTATATATAATATAATATATACAATTTATATATAATATATATATAATTTATAGTATATATTGATATACAATATAAATTAAATATATAAGTATATTATATATAATATATTTATATATAATATAAAGCCTAATATAAAGGGCTTAGAAACCCTTGAGTTGAAACCTTTTGCATGCGTAAAATAGCATCTCAACTGTCGGGGTAGATGTGGTGATTCCCGGAGGGAGATTTTGTTTCCATGGGGCCTTTTGGTTTGTGTGTCTGCCTTTCTGCTAATTATTATAAAAGATTAATTCATTCTTTGGAATTTGAAAAGAATTAAAAGAGTGCATATAAGTAGAGACTGGGAGTGAGGCTGAAAGGGAGGAGGTATTGCAGTCTAAGGGAATCAGGCAGTGTTCTTTCAGGAAATATCAGAAGTCAGGGTGGCCAAAGCATTGCTGGTAGCAGAAAATTGGCAGTCTGGGTTCAGAATGTAGAAAATGTTGAATACTCTGTTAAGGAATTTGGCTAGAATTTTCTACTGGAACATACGTACTGTGACTATGGGCAAGAATCTTGTTCATTTCTTTCACTGCACGAATGAATGAACAAGAGAAAGCCACCACAAGATTTTTAGTCAAGGGCCTGTGAAGAACCAGAATGGTGGAGAGCAGACACCGCCTTTTTATAAAGTGCATTTGGAGAGTAGGTATGGGGCAAAAAACGTAGCTGGCTCTTTACAAAGATATCAAAATCTACTCAGTTCCCCCTTTATTGGAATCTTTTATACACATCTAGCAAGATTTACTTTTTAATTTTAGAAACCCAGCTTTAGTAAATATGAATGTGTCTGCGTTCGTATAGTTTTTAATTCATAACATATTACACATTCGTCTTTTAAAGCACCTGGAAGTGTCTGATACAAAACGCGTAATAAATGTGTTCTTTCAGGTTCACCAACACGAAGGGAAAGTTTTGTGAGGGACGATGACCACGTGGGAGCGGCTGGGTCCTAGAGGAGCTGTGGGCCATCGGGTGGGGGAGGTCAGAGAGCCGGATAACCCGGGGCGGCCTCATTTTAAGGTGGCACAAGTGCAGGCGATAAGTATTCTGGCGCCAAATCCCGGGCGCCGCGGCATCGCGAGAACGCGCTGCAGGAACGCTCCGGGAGGCGGCCCTCTGATCCGCCTGTCCCAGGAGGCCCAACTGCCGCCGGCTCAATACCCGCTCCCGGCGGAAAAGCCGCGCCATGTTACGCTTAGTGATGCTGCTTGCGGGGCTCCGTGGCTTGCTACCGTCAGGACCCGGTGAGCCAAATGGAAACCCAGTTACGACTGTCTGCTGCGGAAGGTTTTTCTTTTCCTTCTTTCATTGTGCACCTGCTTGCGTCAAACTGTGGCCCAACTCAGTTAAAACCCGAAGGTCCTTCACTGTTTTTTTGGGTTCTTTTGCCCAGTCACCCTGAAAACCGGGTAATGTTAGGCTGATCCGTTGGGCTAGAGAAGTAAGTGACGTGACAGCAGAATAAGCTCAAGGGCAAATCTCTTACTCTGAATTTGGGTTCGGCCTTTCTTGTAGGTCTGTTATACACTTCATCAAACCGCTTCATAGTTTCTTCCACTCAAAAGCATCCTGGAAACTTTGAACTTTACTCAACCCCCCCAAAACTGACTTTCCTTAGATATCTTTTGTTTCAACATAATAACTTGCCTTGCATACAGTAATAAATCATTCAGCAATATGAAATAATAATCGAAGCAACAAATAAGTTTGATTTTTTTGTGAGTCAAATTTTGATTTAGAAGTGGGGAACTTCTAGGAAAAAGGTAGGTAGAATTTAGTTTCTACCAAGTCTCCGGATTTTTGATCAACTCCCCACGTCATTTTATTAAGGGGAAGCACATCTTCCCAATATCCAGTTCCATTATAAAGCTCATTGTGCTACAATGAGGCAGGTTATGAGAAGTTATATTGTAGTCATGCAGACCGGGAGTGAACTCATGGTCATCTGAAACATAAGAGCATATAGTTATAGACATCTAATGGAAGATAACCTAATGTTTTGCCAGTACTATTTGTATTTTCAAAACAAGAAAGATTACTAGTCCAAATCTGAGTAAGGGGTGTACCTTTTTAAGCAAGGAGGTCACAGTGGAAGGTAGTAATCTCTGAGGCATGTTTTCTAGAGAGAAGTCAATAAATGCTTTCAGAAAGGCCATTTTTATCAGTCAAATTTTTCCATTCTCTCTAGGGATAGAGGCCAGTTCATCAAACCAGGAACCTCATGAGTTGGTTTGCTACAGCATAGATCCAACAGTTGGTGAGATTTTCAGATTCAGAAAGTTTATGTAGGGTAGGAACAAGAAGGTGTAATAGATTGTAATTTTCAGCAATTAAGGGTACAAAAGAGATAAGAGGCCAAACCAAGAGCTAAAATTATCTCAGTGTAATGAAATCCATTGTAAAAAGTCAAGAAAGTTGCTACTATACTAGCTGACATAAGAGAACTAAGTGAAATAAAACAGTTGATGAGCACATTTCATTTTACGAGGCAATGATCAGTGTAAGAATAGTTTTCCTGAATTCTAAGGTGTTACCATGATAAATTACAAATTCTCATGCAATTTCAGCACATAGAAACGTAGATAAGAGTTCTGCCAAACAAATGATTAAGAGAAGGGTCACAAAAAGCACGGCAAATTGGGAAGAAAAACATAGGATTATATTGTGCTTGTCCAGAATCTTGGGAAAGCTATCTATTCAAATGCCATCTGCTTCTGCTCCTTGGAAATTCTGAACTTTAGGTCTCCATCGGGGGAGGGGGGCAGATTGCCAAACTGGTGTCGGAGCTTTCTTTAATGATATACATTAATTTGAGAATCAAAGTCTTTAAGCATGAGTGTACAAAGATTAGTTAAAAGTACCTGGCATGGTCCTTTCCACCAGGGTTGTAGAGCATCATTTAAAAAATAATTTTTAAAATTTTCAATTATAATTTGCTTACAATATAATATAGTTTCAGGTATACAAAATAGTGACTAGACATCTATACAACTCATAAAGTGACCACCCTAATCTAGGACCCCCTCTGATACTGTACATAGTTATAATAATATTATTATAATATTATTGACTGTATTTCTTAGGCTGTACTTTATATCTCCATGACTATTTTATAACTACCAATTTGTACTTCTTAATCCCTTCCCCCTTTTTAACTGACCCCCCCCCCAACCCACCTCCCGTCTGGTAACCCTCAAAATACTCTATTTGTTTCTGTTTGTTTTGTACATGAAATCATATGCCATTTGTCTTTCCCTTTCTGACTTACTCCACTCAGCACAATACCTTCTAGGTCCATCAAGCAATATCTTTTTTTTCATCCGTTTACTTTTCATTGGTGTGTCTTTTAATCTGAAGGTGAGTCTCTTGTAGGCAACCTATGTAAGGGTTTTGTTTTCTTATCCATTCTTTTGTTTTCTTATCCTATCTTTTGATTGGAAAATTTAATTCTTCTTTTTTTCCTTTGAAGTACTCCTTGATAGATATGTAGTTATTGCCATTCTTTTTTCATATTTTTGATACATATTTTTTCTTAAGTCCTTCCAGCAAACATTTCCTGTAATACTGGCTTATTGAAAATGAACTCCTTTAGCTTTTTCTTGTATGAGAAGCTCTTTTTATGTCCTTCAGTTCTAAATGATAGCTTTACTGGGTAGAGTAATCTTGGTTGTATGTCCTTGATTTTCATCACTTTGAACATTTCCTTCCAGTCTTTTCTGGCCAGTTAAGTTTCTGTTGAGAAACCAACTGACAGCCTTATGGGAGCTTACTGTAAGTAACTAACTGCTTTTCTTGCTGTTCTTAAGATTCTCTCTTTGTCTTTAACTTTTGGCAAATTTAATTATGGTGTGTCTTGCTGTGGACATCTTTGGGTTCATCTTGTTTGGGACTCTCTGCACTTCCTAGAATTGTATGTCTATTTTCTTCATCAGATTAGGGAAATTTTTGGTCATTATTTCTTCAAATAGGTTTTGAATTCCTTTCTCTCTTTTTCTGGTATCCCTATGATGCAAGTGTTGTTATGCTTGATATTGTCTCAGAGGGGGATATTTTTTTTTTTTGCTACTGTTCTGATTGGGTGTCTTCTGCTACTTCATCCTCTAAATCACTGATTCAATCCTCTGCTTCATCTACACTGTTGATTCCCTGTAATGTACTCTTCATCTCAGATATTGTATTCTTCATTTTTGACTGGTTCCCTTTTATGTTTTCTATCTCCATTTTTATGTTTTCTATCTCTTTGTTAAAGTTCTCACTGAATTCACCTACTCCTCCCCTAAGTTCACTGAGCATCCTTATACTCAATGTTTTGAACTCTGCATCTGGTAGATTGCTTGTCTCCATTTTTAGTTCTTTTTCTGGAGCTTTGTTCTGTTCTTTCATGTAGGACATGTTTCTTTGTTTCCCCATTTTGGCTGCTTCCTTGTGTCTATTTCTATGTATTAGGTAGGGCGCTGAACTCTCCTGTGGTCTTAGTAGAGTACTTTATGTAGTAAGTGTCCTTATTGTGGGGTCCAATAGCACAATCTTCCCTGGTCACCTGAGTGAGGTGCTCAAGGTGTGCCCTCTTGTTATAACTGAGTCTTGGTTGCTGTTTGCATACTGATGAGAGGGATTGAGCCTTGGTCTGATTGGTTGTGAGGATTGGCCGGTGAGGGACTGACCTTAAAGAGGAGGATTCACTTTAGCAGGGCCCTGGTGCCTGCCTAGTCTGCCATTCGAGTGTGTTCTTCTCAGATGCAGCTCCGAGTGGTGCTTTGGCTCTGGTGCTGGTCGAAGCAAGACACTGGGTGTGCTGGCCAAGGACCTTCTGGGAGGGTTTCAGCTGTAAGCTAAGTTCAGCTGCAGCCGATGCACTCCTGGGGCCACCTAGTAAGAGTCATCAAGCCACCTGAGGATGACTGTCACCCATACTGGGCTTATAGGTGCCTGGAGAGACGAAGCCAACTGAGGTTGGTTGCTACTAGTGCGGGGCTTGGGGCTGCTCAGCAAGAGGTACAGAACATGCCTATGCCAGATGCTTCTGCTTTGGGTTTTGTGAGCCTTTGAGAGGTTTGAGGAAAGTCTGTAGCAAGAGCCAGGACAGGCCATTGTATGGAATAAACCACTGGAAGTGGATTGAGTGAGCCCACAAGTTGGGAATCACCTGGATGCATTGACCTGTGTTATCCAGGTTGATGGTAATTCATATATGGTGGCTGCCTGCTTCTGCATGCTGGGAGCAGGGAGGGTTCAAAAAGGAACAATAGATACTGCCAGCACTTTTCTCTAAGAGAAAGCTACCCCTCTGCTCTCGCCTTGAAACCTAACAACTCAGTGTCTCCCTGTAGATCCCTGGCACCCCTGAGCAGCTGTCCCAGCCCTGGAGTTCAGAGTGAGTGAGTCTATCAGTGAGTAAGTTTGGGCACGGGCTCTTTAAGAGGAATGCCTGCAACTCCTGCAACCCTCTGTTCCACTCAGAAACAACCACTACTGGTTTTCACAGCCAGAGGTTGTGGGGACTTCTCTTTCTGGCACTGCAAACCTGAACTGGGGAGCCTAGTGTGGGGCTGGAATCCCTTGCTTCTCAGGTGGGGGAGGGGCTGTGCAGCCAAGATAACCCTCTCGATTCTTGATTGCCACACATGGTTGTGGGATCAGGTGATTTTGCATCTCTGCTCTTTCTACTGGTTTGAGATGACTTATGTTTGTCCCTGGTTGTAGGGCTTCTATTCAGCCAGAAATTAGGTGACTCCCAGTGATAGTTGGTTTGTAGTTTCCTTGTAATTTTGGTGTGGTCACAAGAGGAAACATTTACTTCCTATGCTATCTTGACTGGTCCCCTTGTAGAGCAGCTTTATGGAGATGTCTTTTTCAGTGAACAAAATTTCTGAGGTGTAAGTTACAGTGAAGTATCTCCTGGGGATGCACTGTGAAAAGACTGATGGAATATTTTGGCTGTTTTTCTTTAAAGCTTCATTTAATCTCTTGCAGTAAGACAACATATCTCTTTTGACAAGGAGGGTTCATAAACACATGAGTCCAGTCCAATATCATCACACACCCAGTAACAATTTTGATTGGTGATAGCTATACCAAAACGTATAGATCTTAGATTCATTAAAACAATGAGCAGTAACTGTGGCAAAGGAAAATTAAAGACCTGTATAAATTTAGCAAATTATGTTTTTTAATGCCATTTGTCCTTTCAATCAGTCCAGAAGACTGAGGGTGATGGACACCTTGAAAATGTACAATAGGCCAGATATTACAAATGGTATTAAGAATTTTCTCAGTGAAATGATTTCTTCTATCACTACAAGCAATCTAACGGGCTTCCCTAGGTAGGGGTGATGTTTTTCTAACAGGGCTTGGTCACAGCAGAGAATGTGGCTTTGACGGGAGTGCTTACACCCGGTGAGAGCACATGCAGACCATCACCAAGAACGTGTTTATAACCTTGGGAAGGGTGCAGGTAAATGAAATCTAATTACCATACCTCAAAGGGTCCTTTGGTAAAGGCAAATGATCCACTGAAGTGTGGATAGGTTTACCTGGGTTATATTTTGGGCAGACAAGACACCTCTGATGCAATTCTGGGAAAAGGTTTCCAAAAATACTATTGTCTTCAACCCAACATTGTATTCATACCACAATGATTTATTTTGTGGATTAATTTAAATATTGTCTCCTGGATGATGTTTGACAGGACTGGATATCTATCTGGCCCATACCATAATTTGGTTGTGGTACTGTAAGTACAATGAACATCTTTCCATCTTTGCATTTCTTCACAGTGGCAAGGTGTTGCTCATCTCTGTTTCTTTCAGATCTCTAGTATCATTCATACTAATGGAAATCGTCAGTGAACAAAGGGAATTCTGAGGAGAATTTTAGCTGCTTCATTGGTTAGATAGTTTCTACTTCGTTGGTGTCTGTTTTTGAATGACCAGGCACCTTACTAATTGCTGATTGTGTTGGTAATAAAGTAATGTCTAACAAAGCAGTAATATCACCTTATTTGATTTTATTTCCCCCGGATGTTAAAAATCCAGTTTACAAAACATACCAAAGTCATGGGCAAGGCCAAAAGCATAGCAAGTATCAGTAAAAATATTGGCAACATTAGCTAGTATACAAGCACAGGCAAGTGCAGAAAGTTCTGCTTGCTGGAGTGAAGAGGCCTGTGGAATAGGCCCTGACTCAGCTTTATTAAAAGGGGTAGCTATAGCATATCCAGCAGTAAGTTTGCCTTCATCATTCTGTAAATAGGAGCCATCAGTGAGCCATGAAACATCAGGATTACCAAGGGGAGTCTCTTGTAAGTCAGGATTGATAGGAGTGTTCCAGGTCAAAATACAGTCGTAGGTTTCATCAGGTAAAGGAAGAAGGGTGGCAGGATTTAAAGCATTGCAATGAGTAATAGTTGTATTAGGCGAAGAGAAATCTAAGATTTCATAGGATGTGAGTTTACTAGCAGAAAGGCGGGAAGTGTGGTGAAAATATAAAAGTTGTACTGAATGGGGTACATAGACTTTCAAAGTCTATTCATCACAATTTATTTTTTTGCCTTTAGCAAAAAGGCCATGGTGTAGATTGCTTGTAGACAAGGAGGGAGCCCTCTAGCAACGGAATCCACTTGTTGACTATAATACTCAGCCCTGTCTTGTTGTGATCCCTATCTTGTTGGACCAAGACACATAGGGCATTACCTTCTCATTTGTGGACAAAAAGAGAGAAGAGAAGAGAATAATTGGGGTGTCCTAGAATGGAAGGTGATGTTAACTCATGTTTTAGGACCTGGAAGGCAAATTCAGATATTCATGGCCAAATGATTGGATATGGTTCCTGTTCTTTAGAAAGAGCAAATAAAGGTTTAGCACACCAAGAAAAGTTTAGAATCCAATTTCTGCAATATTATGCCAACCCTAGAAAACCCTACAGCTATCTTTTAGTTTTGGGAAAAAGGAACTGAAGAATTCCATGGATCCTGTTAGGGTTCAGCATCCATGTAATTTTCTCAAATGCCCTAAATATTTAACTTGGGTTTTAACAAATTTTAGCTTTTCCTTAGAGACTTTATGTCCCTTTAGGGCTAATTAAATTAAGAGAAAAAGACTATCTATAATTCATTGTTTCTTGGAGAAGGAGCAAAGAAGAAGATCATTGTAATAAGGTAGAACCTTGTGGGAAAACCACATCTGCCAAATCCTGTTTGAGTATTTGGGAAAAATAAGATCGACTTTCAGTATAACCTGTGGCATAACAGACCAGGTGTCAGCTTTTCCATGTGAAGGCAAAAGGTACTGGCTTTTCTGATTAACAGGAATACTAAAGAAGGCACTATAGAACTCTATAACAGAAATTAAGGCACTATTTATAAGCATGGAGTTAAGGACATGTGTGGATTTGACACAACAGGGTACTGTGGAATGACAATGCTGTTAATAGCTCTAAAATTTTGAAGAACCCTTTAACCTCATCCATTTGATTTATGTACAGGGAAGAAAGAAGTAATACAATGACTATTATGTGGAACAATTAGGACCTTATCAATATGTGCCTCTATTACAGACAATGTTCTTTGAAGGTACTGTACCCTAATACGGTATTTTTTCATGTTAGGCAAGGATTTAGAGGCATTCACCTGAATTTTAATTGATGGAGCTGAATGGATATGGCCAATATCATTAGAGGATTGTGATAACAAATTAGGAACAGATTCTAAAAATGTATTGTTGGTTTGGTCAGCTCTCATAGCCATCAGAATTGGAACTGCATAGCCATCAATTAAATTTCAACTACTGTGTGTCGGTGCTATCAGAAGAGTCAATATCTTGAGGTTAGTTTGGTCTTTTGAAGAAAACGAGATACTAGCCTGAAATTTGCGTTAAAGATCTTGCCTGATTGAATGTATTGGCGCAGAGGGCACAAGGTGAAATTGGTGTAATCCCTATACGGGACCTAAACGGAAGAGCAAAGGGAGAGAATTTTATATTTCCATGACATGATTAGAAACCCTCACCATTTTGATTTTTTCTGTATTCTGAGGAATAGGTATTGAGAAGTTGATAGGGTTGAAAACTGATAACGTTGTCCTGGTATCAATGAGAGTTCTAATGATTGCTTCCCTAATTGTTAGTTTTATTTTTCCCAAAGAAGATCGAAAAGACAAACAAATCTCTGTGTGTTCCTCAGAGCATCTCAATCTGAATATATGTTTGAAACAAGAAGAAGGTGCTTTTCAGATTTCTCAGGCAATTCATGAAATGGAACCACACAAGGAACTTCAGCCTATTGATAAGGCTTTCACTTTAATTTTAAACAGTACTCTTTCTAGTGACTTGATTGTTTGCAATAATGGCAAATGCCTTGTGGAGATGGAATCTGCCTAGGAGATTTTCCTTCTTTTCTTTGAGCCTCCTATTTGAGGCAGATAGCTATTAGAGTTGAAAATTCATAATTTGAGCAGCTTTGCTCTTGGCTGATTTATGGAATGGTTCTATGCATTTGTGAAGTTAATAAGACTAGTTCATACAGGGCATTATAAGCCAATTTGTCTGATGATGTTTAACCGAGTTGTTCAGTTCTTCATCTAACCAACTGAGGAACATGATATTGAAAAGCGAGTAAGTAGAAGAATCAATTTTCTCTAAGCCCAAAAACTGCTTAGGAGCAACTTCTAGGTGCTTCTAATAGTCTAACCCTGGTTTATCAGTTTTTCATATGGTTTGCTGGATTTTTTCCAGTCAATGGACTGTGGGAAGGCATCCCTAATTTTCTCATGTAAGCGCAGAGCCAATTTTTAAATATCTGTTTTATCAGTGGCACAGTGTTTATTAAAGTCAAGAGCATTAGTACAAACTGCTAATTCCATCCATATTCTTGTTTGACTATTTCCTACTAACGTGAATTAATTGATAGAGATCAAAATAATCTGGTTCATAAATTTAGATTACTAAGTTAAATACTTCAGCAAATTTTAATGAGTCTTCAATAACCTTTGGGAATTCCTTTACAAAGTTCCTAAATTGTGTTTTTGACCAAAGAGTAAAGGAGGATGGAGTGGTCCCAGACTCATCCACTTTAATTTAAATGGTGCTGTTAAGGCAGGAGGGTCAGAGGGAGGTATAGTCTTTTGGATAAAAAGGCAGCTTAGGAAGATTAGGATAGAGAGGAGCCTGGGGATGGAGGTGAAGGCAAGGAAGCCTCAAAATATTTCTCTTTTAAAGACAGACATTTGGAAAGGGCTTTTTATTTTTATTTAATCATTTATTTATTTATCTATCTATTTATTTATTTTTTAGCTGCAGTCAATTTAGAAACTATCTCGAAGAGAGATAAGTTTAGATTTCTGTATCCATTTAGAAACTTCAACATACCAATTAAAATAAACTTCTCATTCCCACTGTTTGGATTTTAATACTTTCTTTTCTAATTGTGTGTGCAAATAAATTAATTATGATGTTTTAAAAGATTCCTATTGTGGCCATGCAAAATTTTAATTATCCCAGTATACTGGTGCCACTTGTCTAAATATTTACATGACAAAGGCCCAAAGTTTTGGTATATAAACCCAGAGGGAGTCCCGTTCGTTCATAGCACTTTTAGACTGCGTACGTCCCATTATGAATACTCATCAAAGAGAAAATAAATTCTCTAAAACTAGTTCCAAATAACCTGAAATAAAGGCCAGAACCTCAACCAAGGCAGGAGGTTTGGGACCTAGAAGACTCACCACTTGGACCTGGGACAGTGGGGAAATGACAGAGTACAAAGGGCTGACAAAGGTCACTCGCTGGATTCCAACGATGCAGGTACTAGAGATAGGTGAAGGTTACTATCACCTATGGCTCTGACACCAGAGAAAAAGGCAAGGCTGAAAAGCAAGAAAAGCATTTCAGGGTCTTGAATTGCAATTCTGGAACACAGATTCAGGCAGCAAGCAGAAATGAACTCCATCCAGAGATTAGGCATAGGGGTTTATAAAAGGGAAAGGAAAAAGAGCATTCAGATTATATTAGTTGTTGAAGAATTATGATGGAGGGAAAATTTATCTTTTACAAGTCATAAGTTTTCATGAATGTCTTTTTCCTTACTGTGAAATAAACTCTTTCCCACAGTTCTTGAAAAAAACACTTGTGATATACAATTCTTGAAAAGCTCTTTTGCAGCAAATAACTTCATTTTGGCAAGACAGCAAAATCGGTGCTATTTGTCTAACAAAATGGAGTTCAGAGTACAAGATGGAGTCACAGTGTTCTCAAAATTTAAAATATATTAGTAGAGGTTTAGATGCAAGTAAAATTTTTAGATATGTTCTTATTTTCCTTCCCTTTTTATACACTATTCTGAATCTTGCCATCCTATGTCAGTACATGGAATGTCCTTTTTTTCTTCATTTACATAGTGTTACATTGTTTGGAGTTACCACAATATGTTTAGACAGTTCTCTTATTAATGGGCTTTTGGATGTTTTTAGGCTTTTTGCTATTACATGGTATTAGTGAGCTTGGGCTGCCTAACAGAATACCCTACACTGGGTGGCTTAAAGAACAGAAATTTATTTTTTCAGTTCTGGAGGCAGGTGTATACAATCAGAATACCATTATTGTGGGTTTCTTGTGAGGTGTGTTCTTGGCTGGTAGACCATTACCTTCTGTTGTGTACTCACATGACCTCTTCTTCACATGCAGATGAAAGAGAGCAGACTCTCTGGTGTCTCTTCTTATAAGAGCACTAATCCCATCATGAAAGCTCTACCTTCATGATCTCATATAATCTTTACCTCCAAAGGTCCCATTTCTAAATACCGTCATATTGGGGCTTAGGGCTTCACCATGAATTTGGGAGGAGGGGACACAATTCTTCACTATAACACATACAATAGTCTAATTCACTGGTTTTCAAACATTTTGGAATTTTTCTTTAAACATTACCAATTATTGAAATTCTCAAAGAGCTTTTGTTTCTGTTTTATTTATATGTCAATATTTACCGTAGTAGAAATCAATATAGAAATGAGACTTATTAATTCATTTAATAATAACAGTAGTAGACCTATAATATGTTAGCATAAGTTACACATTTAAAAATAAAAGCTATATTTTCCAAAACAAAAAGAATTTAGAGTAGTATTCTTTTACAGTTTTATAAATCTCCTTAATGTCTGGATTAATGGATGACAGCCAGAGTCTTGTATCTACTTCTGCATTCAATCTGTTGCTATACGTTTTATTCGAAATTCATGAAGAAAATAGCTTATATAGTTGGAAAAGGGAGTATTTTAATAGTCTTCTCAGATAATTATCAATATTCTTCTTTGGATATTACACCAAAACTTGATAAGTGGTAAAGTTAATTGCAATGTGTAATCTAAGACTTATCAGTGAACTTTATATTAAAATCCATTGGCCTGTCTTAAACTTTAATACATCTTCTACTAATGCATTTTTAATGCACTACCTTTGTTTTTTAATTTTTATTTTAAATTATGGTAAACACATAACAAAATTTACCATCTTAACTATTTTTGAAAAGTAGATAAACATTTTTTTAGAGCATTTTAGGTTCACAGCAAAATTGAAGAAAGGTACAGAGATTTACCATATACCCCTGTCCCCACACATATATAGCCTCTGCTGTTCACATCCTGTACCACAGTGGTACATTTGTTATAATTTATGATCCCACAATAATATGTCATTATTACACAGAGTCCATAGTCTACCTTAGGGTTCACTCTTGGTGGTGTACATTCTATGGATTTTGACAAAGGTATAATGACATGATTCTACCATTATAGTATATAGGCAAGTCTCATTTTATTGTACTTTGCTTTATTACACTTTACATATATTGTGCTTTTTACAAATTGAAAATTGTGGCAACTCTGTGTCAAGCAAGTCTATTGGCATCATTTTTCCAAAGCATTTGTTCATTTCATGTGTCTGTCATATTTTAGTAATTCTTGCAATATTTCAAATTTTTCATTATTTGTTATGGTGATCTGAGATCAGTGATCTTTGATGTTATCCTCAATTTTTTAAAAATTAAATTTATTGGGTGACTTTGGTTAATAAAATTATATAGGTTGCAAGTGTACAATTCAATAATACATCATCCTTATATTACTTGGTATTCCCCATTCAAAGGCAAATCACCTTATGCCACTGTATATTTGACCTCCTCTACCATTATCTATCCTACCCTTCCTCCCATCCCTCTGGTAAACACTAAACTGTTGTCTGTGTCTATGAGTTTTTGTTTGTTTCTTCATCTTGTTTGTTGCTTTCAGTTTTATATCCCACTCATGAGTGAAATCATATTGTTCTCAGCTTTTTCTGTCTGACTTATTTTGCTTAGCATGATATTCTCAAGATCCATTCATGTTGTCACAAATAGCAGTATTTCATTTTTTGGCCGAGTAATATTCCATTATATAGATGTACCACAGCTTCTTAACCAATCATCCATTGAAGGGCACTTCAGTTGTCCCCATGTCTTGGCCGCTGTGAATAATACTGCTATAAACATTGGGTTACATACATCTTTATGGATAAATGGTTTCAATTTTGGGGGATAGATACCCAGAAGAGGGATTGTTGGTTCATATGATAATTCTATTCTTAGCTTTTTGAGAAACCTTTTTGGTTTTCCATAGTGGCGGTACCAATTTGCAGTCCCACGGTAGCAGTGGATGAGGGTTCCTTTTTCTCCGCTTCCTCTCCAGCACCTGTTGTTGCTTGTCTTGTTGATGATAGCCATTTTCCAGGTGTGAGGTGGTATCTCATTATATTTTGGATTTGCATTTTCCTAATAGCTAGTGAAGTTGAGCATCTTTTCATATGTCTTTTGGCCATGTGTATATCTTCTTGGGTGAAGTATCTGTTCAGGTCCTCTGCCCATTTCTTAATTGAATTGTTTGTTTTGTTGTTATTGAGTTGTATGAATTCTTTATATATTTTGGGTATTAGCTCATTTTCAGAGACATCGTTTGCAAATATATTTTCTCATTCTGTTGGTTGCCTCTTTGCTTTGTTGGTGGTTTCTTTTGCTATACAGAAGTTTTCAGTTTGATAGTCACATTTATTTATTTTTGCTTTTACTGTTCTTGCCTTTGAAGTCAAATTCATACAATCCTCTATAAATCCAAGGTCTGTGAGTTTACCACCTATGTTTTCTTCTATTCATTTATTGTTTCAAGTCATATATATAGGTCTTTGATTCATTTTGAGTTAATTATGGTGTATGGTGATAACAGTCTCGTTTGATTTTTTTGCATGTGGCTTTCCAGTTGAAGAGGTATTTTTTCCTCCATTGTGTGTTTCTGGCTCCTTTGTGGAAAATTATTGGCCCATATATATGAGGGATTATTTTCTGGGTTCTCAGTTTTGTTCCATTGGTCTGTATGTCTGTTTCTTTGCCAATACCATGTTGATTTGATTATTGTTGCTTTGTAGTATAATTTGAATTTAGGGAGTGTCTACCTCTGGTACTGTTCCTCCCTTCCCACCCCCCTCACCCACGGGATTGCTTTGGCTAGTCAGGGGCTTTTGTGATTCCATACAACTTGGTGATTTTTTTGTTGTTGTTGTTCTATTTCTTAAAAAAATGTTGGCATTTTGATGGGAATTGCATTAAATCTGTATATCACTTTGGGTAGTATGGCCATTTTAACTATGTTGACTCTTTGATGTTACTCTTGTAATTGTTTTAGGATGTCATGAACTGTGTCTATATAAGATGGGAACTTGATCAATAAATGTTTTGTTGGTTATGACTGCACTACTGACCAGCTGTTCCCCTGGCTCACTCCCCTCTTTAGCCTATTTCCTGAGATGCAACGGTATTGAAATTAAGCCAATTAATAACCCTACAATGGCCTCTAAGTGTGCAAGTGAAAGGAAGAGTCACATATCTCTCACTGTAAATGAAAAGCTAGAAAGATTAATTGACTATATATGTGTGTGTTTATTTCTGGGCTTTCTATTCTGTTTCATTGATCTATGTATCTGTTTTTATGCTAATGCCATGGTGTTTTTTTATAGTTATTTTATTTTTTTAATATCTATTTTTTAATTAAAATTATTGGGGTGACATTGTTCAACAAAATCCAATAAGTTTCAAGAGTACAATTCAACAATATGTCATGTATACTTCATTGTGTGTTCACCCAAAGTTAATTTTGTTACCAAGTATTTGATGCTTTTAGCCTTATCTACCTCCCCCTACCCCTCTTTCCTTTGGTAACTACTACCTGTTGTCTGTGTCCATGAGTTTTTGTTTATTATGTTTTTTTGTTGCTTTTAGTTTTATACCTCACATATGGGTGAAATCATATGGTTCTCAACTTTTTCTGTCATTTATTTCTCTTAGAATGACAATCTCAATATCCATCGGTATTACCACAACACAGCAGTATTTCATCATTTCTATGGCTGAGTAATATTTCATTGTATATGTGTACCATATCTTCTTTATCCAATCATAGTAATCATAGTTTTTAAATGTCCTATTTGGGCCTTCTTTGTTTTCTTCTTGCTTTTCATCATGGCTTGAAAAATTTTAATTGAAAGTTGGGTGTTATATATCAGGTAATAGAACCTGAAGTAAGTAGACTTTTACTGTGAGGTTTGTATTAATTTAGCTAGCAGTTGGGCTATATTTAATGGTTGCTCTAGCTGCAGGTGCCAGGGGCTTCATTTTCTTTTATGGCCCTTGTTTTTATCTCCCTTGATGTCTTTTTTCCTCCTAAGAACTCCATTTAAATAGAAGCTGAGGCTTACAGCTTTTTCCAATGTAATCCATTATTATTACACCTGAATCCTGTTAATGTGGTGATAAGAAGGAAGGGTAGGGAAGTATTCTATAATCTTTTTTTTAAGTTAAAGTTATTGGGGTGACATAGATTAATATAGGTTTCATTTCTGTTCCATGGGTCTGTGTATCTGTTTTTCTGCCACTACCATGCTGTTTTTATAACTGATGCTTTGTGGTATAAATTGACATCAGGCAGAGTGATACCTCCGGCCATGTTCTTTTTTCTCAGGATGGCTTTGGCTATTGGTCATCTTTTGTGCTTCCATACAAATCTAATGACTTTTTGTTTCTATTTCTTTAAAGAATGCCAGTGGGATTTTGATGAGGATTGCATTAAGTCTATAAAGTGCTTTAGGTAATAAGGTCATTTTAACTATGTTGATTCTTCCAATCTGAGAACATGGAATATCTTTCCATTTTTATGTATCTTCTTCAGTTTCTTTTCATAATGTCTTGTAGTTTTCAGTGTATAGGTCTACACATGCTTTGTTAGGTTTATTCTTCAGTATTGTATTCTTTTTGTTGCAATTACAAATGTTATAGTTTTTTTATTTTTCTGAAAACTTATTATTAACATATAGGAATGCTATGGATTTTTGTACATTGATTTTGTATCCTGAAACTTAATTGCCTGTTTTCATTATTTCTAATAGTTTTTAGTGGAGTCTCTAGGATTTTCTATATAGAGAATTATATCATAGCAAATAGTGACAATTTGACTTCCTTATTTCCTATTTGGATGCCTTTTCTTTCTCTTGCCTGATTGCTCTAGCTAGGACTTCCTATACTATACTGAATAATAGTGGTGATAGTGGAAAGCTGTGTCATGTTCCTAATCTTAGAGGAAAGATTTTGAGTTTTTCTTCATTAAGTATGACATTAACTGAGGGTTTGTCATATATAGCCTTTACTATGTTGAGGTACTTTCCTTATTTACCCATTTTATTAAGTGTTTTAGCTATAAATGGATGCTGTATCTGTCAAATGCTTTTTCTGCAAACTATTGATATGATCATATGATTTTTATTCTTCCTTTTGTTTATGTGGTGTATTGCGTTGGTTGATTGATGATTGATTGACCATCTCTGTGACCCTGGGATGAAGACCACTTGATCATGGTGTATAACCTTTTAAATATGTTGTTGTATTCGATTTGTTAGTATTTTATTTAGGATTTTTGCATCTATGTTCATGAGAGATATTGGTCTATAGTTTTCTTTTTTTGAATGTTATCTTTACCAGGTTTTGGTATCAGGGTAATATGGGCCTCATAAAATAAGTTAAGAAGTATTACCTCTTCAATTTTTGGGTAAAGTTAGAGAAGAATAGGTATTAAATCTTTTTTGAACGTTTTGTAAGATTTACCAGTGAAGCCATCTGATCCTGAACTTTCACCTTTGGTGAGGTTTTTAATGATTGCTTCAATTTCCATACTATTGATCAACCTATTTAGATTTTCTAGTTCTTCATGATTCAGTCCAGGAAAGTTGTATATTTCTAAAAACTTGTCCATTTTTTCTACGTCATTAAATTTGTTGGCTTATAATTTTTCCTAGTATTTTTATATGATCCCTTGTAATCCAATGGTATGTCATAACATCTCCTCTTTTGTTTCTAATTTTATTCGTGTCTTTTCTTGTTTTTTTCCTTCATGATCTAGCCAGGGGTTTGTCAGTCAGTTTTATTAATCTCAAAGAACCAGCTCTTTGTCTTTTGTCTATAGTCTTTTTTTCTCAATTTTATTTAATTCTGCTCTAAGTTTATTATTTTCATCCTTCTGCTGATTTTGGGCTTAATTTCTTCTTCTTTTTTTTTCTTAGTTTTTCTTCTTTTTAAGTTTAAGTTAGGTTATTTGGGTTTTTTCTTATTTCTTGGGATAGTCCTGTAATGATATGAACTTTCCTCTTATTACTGAAAAGTTTAGATATGTTGTGTTTTCATTCTCAATTTGTTTCTATGTGTTGCTTGATCTTTCCTTTTATTTATTCTATGACCCAGTCACTCTTTAGTAGCATGTTGTTTAATCTACAAGTCTTTGTGGTTCTTCCCCCTTTGTTTTTATAATTAATCTCCAGTTTCAAAGCATTATGATTAGAGAATATGCTTGGTATGATTTCAATCTTTTTGAATTTGTTTTTTTAAATTAAGTTTATTGGGTTAACATTGGTTAATACAATTATATAATTTTCAGGTGTACGTATCTTTTGACATTTGTATATTCTGTTGTGTGTTTAAAACCCAAAGTCCAGTTTCTTTTGGCTGCCATATATATATGAACCCCCTTTACCCACGTTACCCTCCCCTAAACCCTATTTTGATCCCCTTTACCCCGTCTACCTTCCCCGTCCTCCTCCACCTCACTAGTTCCCACTAGCCTATAGTCCATGTCCATGAATCTCTGTTTGTCCTGCTCATTTGTTGCTTTTAACTTTATATCCCACATATAAGGAATATCATGTAATTTTCAACTTCTTCTATCTGGCTTTTCGTTTAGCATGATTATATCGAGGTCCATCCAAGTAGTTGCAAATGGCAGTATTTCATCTCTTCTTATGGCTTAGTAATATTCTATTGTATATATGTACCACAGCTTCTTTAGACAATCATCTATCATAGAATACTTTGGTTGTTTCCATGTTCTGGCCACTATGAATAATTCTGCTGTGAATGTCGGTGTGCAAGTGTCTTTTTGGATATATATTTTCAAGTCTTTGGGGTAAATACCCAGTAGAGGGATTGCTGGATCATATGGTAGGTCAATTCTTAGTTTTTTTGAGGAATCTCCATACTGTTTTCCATAGTGGCTGTACCAATTTGCAGTCCCACCAGCAGTGTATAAGGGTTCCTTTTTCTCCGCATCCTCTGCAACGTTTGTTATTACTTATTCTGTTGATTATAGCTATTCTAACAGGTGTGAGATGGTATCTCATTGTGGTTTTGATTTGCATTTCCCTAATAGCTAGTGATGTTCAGCATTTTTTCATATATTTGTTGGCCATTTGTATGTCCTCTAGGAAAAAGTGTCTGTTTAGATCCTCTACTGATTTTTTGATAGGATCATTTTTTTTTTGTTATTGAGTCATATGATTTCTTTGTATATTTTGGATATTTTTCTTCCCACTTTAGTTTTTTAAAATGAAGTGTTAGGTTTGTGTTATGTGTTTTTTCATCGTATTCTTGCATGATCCTTTGTATTTCTGTGATGTCAGTTGTAATTTCTCTTCTTTCATTCATAATTTTATTTATTTTATTTCTTTCTCTTTTCTTAAGTGAGTCTAGCTAGAGATTTGTCAATTTGATTAACTTTCTCAAAGAACCAGCTCTTTGTTGCATTCACTTTTTCTATTTTTTTTTTTGTTGTTGTTGTTTTCAATTTCATTCATTTTTGCTCTAATTTTTATGATTTCTTTCTTTCTGCTAACTTCAGGCTTCTTTCTTTTCTAGTTTTTAAAGATGAAGCGTTAGAGTGTTTATTTGCGCTCATTCTTATTTTTGAAGATAGGCCTGTAATGATATGAACTTTCCTCTTATGAGTGCTTTTGCCATGTCCCAAAAGTTCTGATGTGTTGTACTATCATTATCATTTATTTCTGTGTATCTCTTGATCTCTCTTTTTATTTCTTCTCTGACCCAGTTATTCTTCAGTAACATGTTTAATCTTCATGTATTTGTGGTTCTTCTTGATAACTTTTTGCAGTTGATCTCTAGTTTTAAAGCATTATGATCAGAGAATATGATTGGTATGATTTCAATCCTCTTATAAATTTGTTGAGGCTATCTGTGTCCCAGTATGTGGTCAATTTTTGAGAATGTAACATGTGCACTAGAGAAGAATGTATAAGCAGCTGTTTTGTGATGGAAGTCTCTGTAAATGTCAGTTATGTCCAGTTGGTCTAATGTGTCATTTAAGAATGTTATTTCCTTATTGATCTTCTGTTTGGATGATATGTCCACATCTGACAGTAGGTTATGTAGATCCCCTACTACAGTCATGTTTTTTTCTGTTTCTCCCTTTAGTTTTGTCAGTAATTGCTTTACATATTTTTGGGGCTCCCTGAATGGGAATATAGATATTAATAAGTGTTATGTCTTCTTGGTGCATGATTCGCTTTATCATTATGAAGTGTCTCTCCATATCTTTCTTTACCTTTTTTATTCTGAAGTCTATTTCATTCAATATTAGAATTGCTACTCCCACTTTTCTGTGAATGCCATTTGCTTGAAATATCATTTTTCACCCTTTCACTTTAAGACTATATTCGTCTTTGCAGCTGAGATGTGTCTCCTAAAGGCAGCATATGGTTGAGCTTTGTTTATTGATCCATTGTGCAACTCTGTGCCTTTGTATTGGTGAGTTCAGTCCATTTCCATTTAGGGTGATTATTGACATATGAGGTCTTCTTATAGCCATTTTATCTTTTGCTTTCTGGTAGCTCGGTGTTCTCATTGATTCCTGTCCTTGTGCTTTTGTTTTCTTTATTTTGGTTGGCTTTTGTGGGTTTTACCTCTGGTTCTTCTTGCTTTATGTTATATACAATGGTTCTGAATTTCGGTGTGTGGTTGCCATTATGAATATGTAAAAGATAGTTACACACACACACACCCACACACCTACACACACACACACACACACACACGTATATACAGTTGTCCATTTTCTTCTGTGTGTGCCTTATCTCCATTCCCCTTTGCAAATTTGGATCTTTGAATCCCCACCCCTTTTCAGTCATTGTTCTTAATTTGTCCCTATGTATGCCAAATGTTCATTACTATCTTGTATTAACAATTCTCTTATTATTAAGCTTATAATGTCCTGTTCTTAGTAAGGGTTGCTCTCCTCTGCTTCTATTTGCCTGATAGTCACTTTACTCCTAATTATGTATTTTTTTTTGTTGTTATTTTGTTTTGGGCTAACTGTTACTTTTCAGTATTTTCTGTGGAGAATTCCCTCATTTTTTGTATGTCTGGAAAAGTCTTAATTTCTCTTTCATATCTAAAGAAGATCTTAGTTAGATACATTATTCTAGGCTGGTAGTTCTTTTCATTTAATAGTTTAAATATTTGATACCTTTTCTTTCTGACTTGTAAGGTTTTTGCTGAGAATAATCTAATGGGTTTACCTTTGTAAGTTATCATTTTTTTTCTGCCTGGCTGCCTTGAGAATTCTGTCTTTGTTGTTGACTTGATAAATTTAATGCAATATGTCTTGGTAAATACTTTTTTGGTTTGAGATAATTGGGTGTTTTGTTGACTTTTTGAATTCCAAGCTCCAGCTCATTCCTTGGATTTGGGAAATTCTCATCTACTATTTGTCTGAAAATGCTTTCTAATCCCTGTTCCTTTTCCTTGCTTTTAATAATGCCCATTATTCTTATGTTTCCTCTCCTGATGGTATCAGCTAGTTCTTGAAGTTCTCTTTCATTATTTTTCATGCTTTGGTTTCTCTCTCCTTTTGATTTATTTCTAGATTTCTGTCTTCAATATCACTAATCCTTTTATCCATTTGGTTGACTCTATTTCCGAAGCTTACTATTTCATTTTTCAACTCTTTCAGTGTGTTCTTCATCTCTAGAAGTTCTATTTGGTTCCTTTTGAAGATTTCAGTTTACTTGCTCTGCTCATCTAGTTGTTTTTTAATTTCTGGAATTGTTGATTTGAGTTGTTTTTAATCTCATTGAGTTTTTTCAGAAGTACCATCCTGAATTCTCTGTCATTTAAGTCACATATTTCTATATCTGCAAGCTTGTTTTCTGGAGATTTTTCTCTTTCTTTCTGAGATACCTTGTCACTTTTGTTGTTCATGGTGTTTAATGGATTACTTCTCTGCCTGGGTATGAATGGAAGTGTATTCTGCTGTTTTTCCAGAAAGAAGATTTATTATATAAAGATCTGTCTTTAGTGTGTTGCAAAAGACGTGCTTTTCTTTTTGTTTTTCAGTAGGTGGCGTCTAAGCCTCTTGGATCCCTGCTTTATAAAGTGTTAATAATGCTTTAAAAATTTTCTTGTACATATTTAATCATGCTGCTACCCCTAGTTTCATTTTCTGTCAGTGTCAGTGACAATGTCCACAGAGTTTGCTCAGATTCCCCTGGGGCTCCACGGTGATTGGTTTCAGAAAGTATGAAGGGAGGGGCCTCTGGGTAGGAGGTTGGGGGCTGTGGCTCAGCCTCCGTTTTGCAGCCCAGGCACAGAAATCAGCTGTGTTCCTCTGCGGTCCTGTAGCTGTGAGAGACATCTCTATTACTCCCTTCTCTCTCACTTTTCTTGTATACCCATTAATTTATGTTGCTCTTCTGATGGTGTCAGATAGTTCTTGTATAGTTCTTTTCTTTTATTTTTTTTCCAAGTATCTCTCCTTTCTACATCATTTCTAGATTTCTGTCTTTGCTATCATTAATTCGTTCTTCTATCTGGTCACTTCTATTTTCTTTTCTTGGTATTTCATTCTTCATCTCTTTTAGTGCTTCATCTCCAGAAATTTTATTTAGCTCTTTTTTAGAGTTTCAATATCCTTGGTCATGTATTCCTGTTAATTGTTTTTGTTTCTTAATTCTTTTGATTAAATTTGCTTGCATCTCACTAAGTTTTTTCAGAAGTGCAATCTTGAATTCTCTGTCACTTAAATGGCACATTTCTCTACCTTTAAGTTATTTCCCACTTGCCTCAAGAATAATCATACCCAGTACTTGTGGCTGCAACTTTTATCTCAAGATAACTCACAGATTATAGTCCTAACCTTACCCCCAAAGTTTACCTCAGAATATCTTGCTTTTATTATTATATTCACATCGCTCTATTATATTGATAGTTTTGGAAACAAATTACATCATTCTATTTATAACATTCTGTTTTTAATAGTGGTATTTTCATTTCCAAAATAAAGTAATTTTTAATTGCCAAAAATATCAAATCCTAGAAAACAGCATTCCTACATTTGATTTTAAATTAATGCTGGTAGCAAGCTACACTTTTTTTTTCTAAACAGGAAAAGGGTGAAGCTTAATTTTTGGAGATTTTTCTTTTTCTTTTTGAGCTGCCATGACTCCTTAGTTGTTCATGGGGTTTGATAGACTATTTCTCCACCTAGGCATTAATGGGAATGTAAACTTTTTCTTTAAATTTTTACAGAGTAATTGCTCTTTAGCAGATTGATAAGAAGAGGTTTTTCTTTTGATTTCCAGTAGGTGGCACCCAAGCCTCCTACACTGCCAAGGCTACTGGATAGCTGGTTTGACGTTAAGAATCCCCTTTTGTCCTGGAAATGTGTATATCTCCTCTGTGTCCATGTTGCCTAGGTCCCAGTATTCCACCCCTGAGGAAGCATGCGAAGGGCAATGGGAGTCTGAGCCTCTTAAAAGGCCCTGAAGCCCTGGTACTGCTCCAGATGTCAGGTGCAATGCTCTGTTGCTTTCTTGTGAATAAGCCTGACTGGATAGGGGTTCAATGAATTAGAAGAGACCGGCTTTGAGTGTGACTGTTTTCTTTCCAGTGATACTGGCTCAGGCTTCAGCTGTTTTCTGTCTCTATCCCCCTCTCCTATTTCTGGGGCTGTAATGAAGGAGACACAGGCCTGGAACTTGCCCCTGGGTTTGGATATTCTGGAAAAACCATCAGGAGGACCAAGAGGGTGAGAAATGCTGTTCATTACTCAGGAGGCAGGGAAGCTCCAGCAGTGGCCATTTGGAGCAGCAGGAGAAAAGCTGCTGCTAACCAAGTGCAAACAGTTTTTTTATGCATGCAAGCAGAGGGAGGAGTTATCTCATTAAGGGAGCAGCCACTTTCTCAGATGGATGAGAGCAAGATGTGCTGCCTGGTTATAGGAGCAGATAACTTCCATGGGAGCACCAGAAAAGGTCCTTGGGAGAAGGCACTGCTGAAAGCTCTTTGTGTTCTGCCTTCCTTGGCAGCTGACTAGGCAGCTATCAGTTTTCTGAGTACATGGAAGGGCTTTGTTCTGAGTTAACTCTAAAGAGACAAGCTGCTATATATGTTTCAGTTCTACTTGCGCGATATGCTCTGCAGGCTGAGGAAGGGCATACTCTGGGATGTTGGAGCAGGCTTGGTGGCTCCCCTTTCTTCCTGGCAAGACTGTTGCTAAGACACAATTGTCACCCCTCCCTGCTCAGTCTTTGCCCTGCTTTCTGCCCTGCTTTCTACCCTGCTCCCTGGGTTCCTCTGCATGGAATATGCTTATCCCTCAGGCAAGACTATTTGGGGCTTTATGGGGTCAAGAAATTGTCACTTTATTGTTTTTTTTCCCTTCTCTTCACCCTACTGGGATCTCTGGGCTGCTTTCTGCAGTGCTTGGCTCTGTCTTTCTCGGCTCCCTCTCTCATGTGTCTGAATGGCCTACCTTTTGATGCTCTGATGCACAGATCTGTCTGATGTGCAGATTGGATGTTATTTGTTGAGATGTGGGTGTTTTGATCCTTTTAGTTTCAGGGGAGAGATCAGGGGAGATCCCTCAAGCCGCCATGCTTCTTATGTCAGGCTAGATTTTTATCTTTGATGTCATTAATTCATTCCTTTATCTGGTCAGTTTTATTTTCTAACTTGCTAGTTTATTCATCTCTTTTATGAGTTTTTTTTTGCTCTGGAATTCCTATTTGGTTCTTTTTAAAAGTTTCAGTCTCTTTGGTAAAGTACTCCTTTTATTTGTTGATTTTATTTCTGCATTCATTGAATTTTCTTTCTTTTTTTAAAAGCCTACAGCACCTGGTATTCCTAGGTGGTCTCCTATTCAAGTACTAACCAGGGCCTACCCTGCTTAGCTTCTTAGATCAGACGAGATAGGGCGTGTTCAGGGTGGCATATTGCGTAGCCAAAGACATATTCATTGCATTTTCTGAGTTTTGAATTTTTTCAGAACTGCAATCATGAATTCTCTGTCATTTAAATATATATTTTAAATTATATATTTCTATGTCTTTATTTTCTGAAGAAGATTAATTTTTATTCTGAATTGCCTTGTTACCTTGGTTATTTCTGGTGTTTGATGGATTAGTTTTTTGTTTGGGCATTTCTGGTAATGAAATTTGTTTTTTTAAGGAGTGTTTAGCACTTCTCTAATTTGCAGGTTCATTCTGTTTTCCAGTAGGTGGCACTGAACTGCAAGTTTTAATTTTCTCTTGCACTTCTAAGACTGTGGATTTCTGCAGGGTGGTGGAAAGTATTCTATATTCCCTGGAAGGTGCTGTCCCAACTGTGACTAGGTTGCCTTGGTCTTAGGGCATCTCCCCAACGAGGAATGTGGTGAATGTTGGGGTCCCACGGCCGTGAAATCCTAGCACTGCTACCTGCAAATAGATGCTGCCAGCAGTACTCTGAGATGTCTCAGGTGCCTTCACTGGGCTTTGACGCTATCGAGGTGGGCTGGGAGAATCATCTAGATATCACTCAGATAGATAAGTACCTAATAAATACCCATTTATTTGTATGTTTGTGGCTTTTTTCTGCTCTCAGTAATGGCAGCTTCCAGACCTCAGCTGCCACACCTCTGTATCACTGCCCCTATCACTGGGATTAGCTGCAGTTTGCTCTTGCCAGCTCAGGAAAGAATATTTCTATTTCTCCAGTTCTCAGGGTGATAGTGTGCTCTGAAACCTGACACTCCCAGCTACAGTTTCTGCTGGAGCCCACTGAGTGCTCTGGGAGGGTAACAGAGGTGGCTGAAGATCTGGGGCGTCGTTTTTTGTCTGGTAATGATGGCTTCTAGACCAAAGCTGCTACACCTCTGTGCTCCATCCCTGCCCCTGTCACTGGGCTCACCCATAGTTAAGTGCTGACTACTCAAGCAGGAATGTTGATACTACCTCTCTGCTCTCTATGAGTGCAGAGTATACATGCCATAACCTGTCCCTCATTCATGGTTTGCTCTGATTTGCCCACCTTCAGATGTTGCAATGTGCAGATCTCTCAAATGTGTTTGTGTTGAGCAGGGAATCCTTTGTTGAATTATATAGCTGTCCAACTTGTAACTTAAAGGGGAGAGACCAGGAGGACATCTCATGTGCCTTGCTGCTTATGTCACACTGATACTTTTTTACTTAAATGTCATATGCTCATAGGATTTCTTTATCTTGGACAGCCAATAACTTTAATAGAATAGTCTCTGTTTTAATTACTATTGTTTTTTTCTGTAATGCAGTGTACTTTTCAGTCTATTGTTTCAAACTTATAATTCAGGAAAGTTTTCTTGAAGTACATGTTTGATATTTTTTGGTCTATTCTGTTTACTTTAGGAAATTTTGTGTAAGTTGACATTTCCACCTGTGTATTTTATTCTCTCATAACTATCTTGTCTTTTAAATCGGTTTCAAAATTTTTAAAGGATGATGACTCTTATATGCATAAGTGAATCTTATGAAAGTCCCTGAACAGATATTTATTCACATTTAAGACACAGTTATTAACTTATTTTTTTTTATTTTTTCAGGTTATCAAAATTCGTTTCTACAGATTGTATTTCCAGAGAAAATTCAAGCAAATACAAGTGATAATTCAGAAGTAGAAAATGTAAAAGATATTTTTCACAATCAATGTTATATGAAATTTCTTATTTTTGTTACATAGCAATGAAATATGTCAATCTTATTAGAGTATAAATATAAATGTCTGGTATTCTGCTAAGGAATTTGAAGTTTTGATGGTAAAAGCAAATACATAAATTAAAATATTCTATTTTTGTCTAGCATTTGTCATTTCCTCTTGGTAAAACTATTAAAAGTTCAGATACAGCAAATAATGTGGAATGTCACTTATCTGAGTGATATCTACATGATTCATATGAAGAGAAGATAATTTCTCAAAAATATATAAGGAGTCTTTTTAATTAAATCTTCCTTCCTTAATCTCTACCCTATCACCTACCAGTTCTCAAAGAGAAGAAACCCTTTATTCTATTATTTTTTTAGAAAGGAAGATACTTTATCTCATTCATCAATTTATTTAACAAACATTTCTCTGGACTTGTGAGCATAGCTATATGCTAACTATCTTAGGAGATAAAAAGAAATGCAATGAATCAAGCCTTGTTTTTAGTTGTCAATATTTTGATAACATTTTATTTTTAACACTATTTTTGAGGTATAATTTGCACACCACAGAATTCATCCATTGTTAGTGTATACAACTCAATAATTAGTATATAAATAGAATTATGTAAACATTACAACAATCCAATTTTGAACAGGTCTGTTGTCTTAAGAAGTTTCTTCATGCCTATTTGCACTTCTATGCTTGCATTCTCAGCCCTTGGCAACTGCTGATTTGTTTTCTGTTTCTACAATTTTGCCTTTTCTAAGCATTTTATATAAATGGAAACATGTGATAGACATTAATTTTTATTAGTAGAGTTTGTTTATAATTCACGAGTTGATAGACACTGAATTGTTTTCAGATATTAGCTATAATGAATAATTGTTATTAACATTTATGTGTGGACATAAATTTTACTTTTTCTTGGGTAGGTTCTTAGTGAAATTGCAGTGTCATATGGTAAGTTTGTGCTTAACATTTAAAGAAAACTTCCAAACTGTTTTTCATAGTGACTGTACTATTTTATACTTTCCATCAGCAATATATGAGGATTCCAGTTTTTTCACTTGTCAGCACTTGATGTTGTCTGTCCTTTTTGGTGAAAGTTATTCTAGTGAGTGTGTAGTGTTTTCCATTGTGGAAGATGATATTGAGCATCTTTCATAAGCCTCTTAGCCATTTACACATCTTTTTTTTTTTGTAAAATGTTTATTCAACTCATTTATTCATTTTTAAATTGGATTGTTTTATTTTCAAAGTATAAGGCTTCATTATATATTGTAGATACAAATTCTTTATTTAATGTATGATTTACGGTTACTTTCTCCCATTTGTGTCCTGACTTACTGTTTTCTCATTGGCATTTTTTGAAGCACAGACATTTTCAATTTTAATGATGTACAGTTTATCAAATTTTCTTTTTATAAATTTTATTTTCAAGGATTGTATTTAAGAGCTATGTTATGGACTGAATTGTGTACCCTTGCCCCAAATTCATATGTTAAAGCCCTAGTCCCCAATGTGACTGTATTTGGAGATAAGACCTTTAGGTGATAAAGTTAAATGCATTCATAAGAGTGGGGCCCTAATCTGATAGGCCCTGTGTCTTGTAAGAAGAGGCAGAGAGACCTCAGATTTCTCTTTCTCTCCACCTGCACACAGAAAAGGTAATGAGAGGACAGAATGAATATATGGCCCTCTAAAAGCCACGAAGAGAGATCTCACCAGAAACTAACCCCGCTGGCATCTCAATCTTCCAGCCTTCAGAAGAGTGAGAAGACAAATTTCCGCTGTTTAAGCCACTTCAGTTTGTGGTATTTTGTTAAGGCAGGCTAAGCTGACATACAGATTTTGGTTCCATGAAGTTGGGTGTAGCTGTAACAAGTACATAAAAATGTAGAAGTGGCTTTGAAATTGGGTGATAGGTAGAGGCTGGAAAGTTTTTTTCTTTTTAATATACTTTTAAAATTTTCCAAGTACAGTTGACATACAATATTATATAAATTTCAGATATACAACATAGTGATCAGACATCCATATAATTTACAGTGATAACCTCAGAAAATCTAGTACGCATTTGACACGATACATCATTATTACAGTATTAATGACTATATTACCTATACTATATTACCTAGTACCCCATGACTATTTTGTAACTTTCAATTTATACCTCTTAATCCTTCCCTTCTTTCACCTATGCTCCAGCTGCCTTTCCATCTAGTAATTGTCAAAATATTCTCTATATCTGTGAGTGCTTCTATTTTATTTGTTTATTTTGTTTCTTAGATTCCACATATGAGATCATATGATATTTTTTTTCTGTCAGACCTATTCTACTCAGCATAATACCTTCTATGTACTTTCATGTTGTTGCAAGATTTCATTCATTTTTTATGGTTGAGTAATATTCCATTGTATATGTGTACCACTTTTTCTTTATTTATTCATATATTGATGAAAACAGGTTGCTTTCATATCTTGGCTATTGTAAATAATGCTGCAATGAACATATGGATACATATGTCTTTTTGAATTAGTGTTTTTGGTTTCCTCAGATAAATACCTAGAAGTGTAATTGCTGTGTCATTCTTTGTCTCTCGCTATAACCTTTGTTTTAAAGTCTATTTTGTCAGATATATGTATTGCTACTGCAGCTTATATGTTTATTTTTGTTTCCATTTTCATGAAATATTTTTTTTCATTCCTTTACTTTCAGTCTGTGTGTGTCTTATTATCTGAGTGAGTCTATTGTAAGTAGCATATGTAAGGGTATTGTTTCATTATTCAGCCACACTATGCCTTTTGATTAGAACATTTAATTCATTTACATTTAAAGTAATTGTTGGTAGAAATGTAGTTATTGTCATTTTATTATTTATCCTTTTTATCTTTTTTTCCCTTAAAGAAGTCTCTTTAACATTTCTTGTGATACTGGCTTGGTGGTGATGAATTTCTTTAGCTTTTTCTTTTCTAAGAAACTTTTTATCTCTCCTTTGATTCTAAGTGATAGGTTTGCTAGGTAGAGTCATCTTGGTTGTAGGTCTTTACTATTCATCTCTTTGAGTAAATCATGCCATCCTTTCGGCCTGTAAATTTTCTGTTGAGAAATCAGCTGACAGTCTTTTGGGAGCTCCCTTGTATGTAACTAATTACTTTTCTCTTGCTGCTTTTAAGATTCACTCTTTGTCTTTAAACTTCGACATCTTAATTACGATGTGTCTTGGTGTGGGCCTCTTTGGGTTCACCTTGTTTGGGATTCTGTGCTTCCTGGGTTTGCATGCACGTTTCCATTGCCAGGTTAGGGAAATTTTCCATCACTGTTTCTTTGAATAGGTTTTCAATTTCTCTCTCTTCCCCTTCTGGTACCATATGCTATGAATGTTGGTATGCTTGATTTTGTTCCAGATGCCCCTTAAACTGTCCTCATATTTTTAGATTCTTCTTTTCTTTTTGCTATTCTAATTGTGTGTTTTCTGTTACCTTGTCTCACAAATTGTTGACTTGATCCTCTTTTTTATTTAATCCTATGTTGATTCCTTATAGTATATTTTTCATTTTAGTTATTGTATTTTTCATTTTTGAATTTTTTATGGTTTCTATGTCCCTTTTTATGCTTGCTATTTCTTTTTTGAAATTCCAACTAAATTTCTTGAGCATTTATATCACCAGTGTTTTGGATTCTGTTTCTGGTATATGCTTGCCTCAATTTCATTTCATTTTTTTGGGGGGAGGGGTTGTTCTTTATTTGTGACATGTTTCTTTGTTTTGTCATTCTGACTGCCTCTCTGTGTTTGTTTTTATGTATTAGGTAGATCTCCCATGTCTCCCTTCAGTACTGAGTCTGGGTTAGCTCACCAAAAGGCCCAGGATACCTTGAATCCTGCTACTCCCTGCTGCTCAGATGCTGAAAGTGTTGTAGTCACCAGCCTCTGATAAACACATGGACCACCAGAAATCAGTGAGTTATAGGAAACATACTCTCTATTCAGCCAGATGGGTCTGCCGGGGGTACGCAGACTCCAAATTAAGCAGCCCAAAAATGTAGAGGTACAGGATTTTTAATCCCTAAACCCCATTCTTCATCCTGTTTGAACACACAAGACTATTTTTTTTCTTTTTACTAACTGTCAACCCACAGGTCTGTTGTGCAAGTAGTGGGTACAGAAGCAGAAAACTTATTGTTAGAGTGTTCTGTTCCCATAGGCGATAGCCAAGGAGTAATTTTCCATTCAGCACAAAAGACTTCTACTATGCAAGTTGGATGAGATGGGATCTCAAGTAGTCACCAGGATTGGGCCAGTGATGTTCACCAAGTTATTGCAGATTCAGGTTTGATGCCAGTGCTGAGCCTAGTACCACTCAGCAGAAGGCTCAGAGTACACCAAGGCCAGTAGCTGTCTTCCTAGAGCCTGTGGAATACCAAGAGTTTTTCAAGAAAGACTGCAGCACAGTTTGGGGCTTGCTGCCTGCCACCAAAAGTACCTTCAACAGTGTATCACTTGAATGGGGCAAGGTCTAAAGGAGTCTCCAGGATAGAGTGAATTTTACTAAGCAAATGCAGATTGAAATTTGGCCTATGCAAGAAGGGCTCAACACAAGAAAGATGGCACCTACTCATAGACTGCACAGGAGGGCTCAACACAAGAACAATGGGAGCTGTTTCTTCAAGCCCTTGCCCTGAAGTGACACAAGTCAGTCTCTTCTCTGGCACCTCCTAAGCGACCATTTTTCTGCTGGAGCCCAGCATAAGTGCCTGGAAGTGAGAGTCTGTATTCGGGCCCTTTAATAGGATGTCTGGGTTTCTAGCAATCTTTTGTCTCATCCAGATGAACAGAACCCCCACTGTTTTTCACAGCCAGGTGCTGTGGTGTTCCTCTTTCCCATACTGGTACTCTAGACTGGGCAACCCACTGTGGGGCTGGGACTCCTTGCTCCTCAGGGGGGACCTCCACAGCTGAGATATTTCTTCTGATTTTCAGCTGCTACCTAGGGGTGTGTGCCTAGCCTGTTTTGCATCTCTGCCTCTTCTACCAGTCTCAATGTGGCTGCTCCTTTATATCGTTAGTTATAGGACTTCTGTTCAGCTAGTCTTTGGATGGTTTTCCAGATTGATTGTTCTATAATTTAGTTGTAATTTTAATGCTATCATGGGAGGAGGCAAACATAGCATTTACCTACTCTGCTATCTTGGATTCTTCTTGAAATTTGTCACAGTTTTACAGGTAATTGTGCTTACTGAGGCTTTCTATTAAGTTTTAGCTTTACTCTTTTTGAGAGTATTGATAATTTCTGTGTCCTAGTATTCTTAGACATATCAGAACTCCCCTTTATTTTTCCTTCCTTAAACAGCTGATGATGTTTTACAGATATTCTGTAGATTTTCCTGTTGTCTTTGGTTTGCATTTCTCTGCCCCCTACTCCTGTACCATAATCTTTGGTTCGTGAAGATGATTTGATGAAGATTTTAGATATGGATTTTTAAAAATGTTCTAGTTCTATCTGATTTTAGAAGGGATTTGGTGTTTTAAAGTTTACACTGTCATGATCTTGTCTTGCCTTTAAGTCTTTCCATTATAAAGGGGGTTCTTTATCTTTTAAATTATTTTTTTATAGTCGATACTGCTGGTGTTTTACCCTGATTTGTTGATTTGGTTCATTTCCCCCCATCATCTTGCTGCTATAGGTGCAGCTACTAATGGCCCACTACAGTTTTCCTTGGAAGATTGCCTTGGGATATGGGATCTACCTCATTCAGAGTTTCAGGGACCAATGACTAAAAAGTTTGAGGTTTCAAAAACTCTTCATTTTTCATGCCTCAAGGCAGGGTAGGTTCTGTCTTACACTTCCTCTACAGAGCTCCCTGTAAGATCAAGCTGAATCTAGACTTCACTTGAAACTATCAATGTTTAACTTCTACTGATTACCAATTCTTCTTCCCTCACTCTCTCACAGGTTTCTTCTGAGAGCATTTCTTCATTAAGCACTTGCAAAATAATTCTCATTTTAAACTCAGCTTTTTGTGAATTCAACTAAGACAGTTGGTACCAGAAATGAGCTGTTTTAGGAAGCCAATTCTAAGAATGGGATTCTGGAGTTAGATTACCCATGATTCGGATGGTAATGAGGATCCTGTCATTGGTGACAGGTGGAATATTGGCCATTTCTGACATGTAGCTGTGAAATTATTAAGATTTTCAGTTGTAGTAAACTGTGATGGTAAGTAGATGGAATAGATGTACTGGCTAGTATAGTAGATCATGTGGTTGACAGTTACAGGGGAAATGGTATTTATGAGATTGTGAAATTGATGGCTATTGATCAGTATCATTAATGCATTGAACAGAGGAAATTATAAGCTCAGATTACTTAGTTATTAATTTAAAGTGAAGTGTGAATGTCAGAGGACCTGCCTGGCAGTGATCCTCATCTCTTACAGCTAGAAGACTTATGTTATTGAATGCCCAAAGGTTAGTTGTAATAACTTCAGAACTTCAGGGGTAAGCACTATTGATCTGGCTAATGAGTTTTCAGTGTCTCAGGAAGGGAGAGCAAAAGAAGTTCACATTTTTCTGAGACTGAAAACTGTTTACATTCATGATTTCACTATATTAATCCCTCTGTTCTCTGTGATAATATAGTCAAACAGATGTGGATTATCTGGATATTCCATAGAACATCATGTTGGTTCAGTATACCAATTATGTGAAATTAATTAAATCTTAAAAAAATTGGCAGGTATTCCAGTTGCCCCACAGAGTGTGGGAGTTGTACCTCTTCAGGCACTTGATCCATTATGACATTTTTAAAGGTCTAATGACCAGTAGCATGTTGCCACATTCCTTCCAAAATAAAGAATAAATAGTCACACTTGTGCTTTCTATCACTAAGAAAGTTACAGTATTTGATAGGCCTCTTTTGGTTTTGGAGGCAGCATAATTTGCCCTTAGCTACTGCCCTGATTAATTTACTGAATGGTTTAGAAGACTGCCAGTTTCAAGGGGAGTCGAAAGTAAGAAAGCTCTATATCAGATACAGGTTTCAGTAGTGGCATTCCTGCTGCTTGGGCTGTATGAACCAGCAGACCCCTTGGCTCTAGAAGTATTTATGGTATAATAGATGCTGTGTAGATTATCAGGCAAGCCCCAATAGTAGAGTTCTGATACAGAATTTAGGGTTTCTGGAGCAAGGCCATATTGTCTTCATCTGAGAACTATACACCATTCAAAAAAACAGCTCCGTGTATGCTGCTGATCTTTGATAGGGATTGAGAACTTGACCATGAGGTAGTAAGTAACTGTGCAACCAGAACTACCTATCACAGACAGATGTTAGTAGATTCGCCAGCTCATAAAGTTGGCTGGGCCAAAGGGCAATACATCTGAGACTGAGACTGAGAGGTATAGAGGGCACAGGTAAATTGCATGACTAGGTCTTCATATTATCCCCTGTTATGGCATAAATGTGTATCTTAGCTCATACCTATGGACACTTGAGGGATCCTTATAAATATGCAATGAAAGGAGAAAATATAAACTGAGCTTTGCTCATTAATGAGTTAGCTTGGTACATTGGTACGAACCAAAACTGGATTGTTATGTCACTCCCCCTTCAACCAGCATTGGCCTTAAAGACAGTCGATGGGGAAACAGAAAAATGAATTTTCAATATCACTGTAAATTCAGATAAATCTACTTCTGGGTCCCCAAATGTTTAAAGATCCACAGGGATTACAGACCTTTACTAAAATATATTTTGTGAAGGTGATTTTGGAACTATTTGAGCAGGTGTTCAGGAAAAGTGTTTACTGAAATGGTTATTCTGACATGTTGCAAATAATATTCTGGTAGACTTATTTGAGAAATTATATGGGGGAAGTTCCAGAAGGGACAGAATTTCTTAATCATCAAAAGTCTGTTGTTAGTTTTGAACAGACACTTCTAAGAAGACATACAAATGGCCAACAAACATGAAAAGATACTCAACTTCACTAGCTATTAGAAAAATGCAAATCAAAACCCCATGAGATACTACCTGTTAAAAGGGCTGTTATTTTCCAAATAACAAGTACAAGACAAGTAACAAGTGTTAGAGAAGTGGTGGGGGAAGAGGAACCCTCATCTTCTGCTGGTGGGAATGTAAATTGGTACAGCCACTATGGAAAACAGTGTGGAGGCTCCTCAAAAAATTAAGAATTATAATATGACTCAGCAATCCTTCTTCTTGATATTTACCCCTAAATTCAAAAAACATTTATCCATAAAGATATATGCATTCTGATGTTCATGGCAACATTATTCATTGTGGCCAAGACATGGAAACAACTGAAGTGCCCTTTGATTGGTGATTGGATAAAGTTGTAGTACATATATACAATGGAATATTACTCAGCCATAAGAAAAGATGAAACACTGCCATTTGTGACAATATCTTGAGATTATCATGCTAAGCAAAATAAGCCAGGCAGAAAAAGTTGAGAACCATAATATTTCACTCATATGTGGAATATAAAACTGAAAAGAACAAACAAACAAAATGAACAAACAAAAACTCATAGATACAACAGTTGAGCAGTTACCAAAGGGAAAGGGGGGAGGAGAAAGGAAGTTAAGTGGGTCAAATATATGGTGACAGGAAATTTGTCTCTGGGTGGTGAATACACAATGCAATATACAATTGACATATTATCAAATTGTACACTAGAAATATATAATTTAACCAGTTTTACTCCAATAAATTTAAAGAGTCTGTTAAAAATTAAAACACAAATTTGCCGGTATTGTTTAGTAAATTCTCTTTGGCCTCCATTAATCAATCTCTCTACTTTCTTTAAGAATCTAGCTAATTGTCTCTGTATAGCCTGAAAATAAAATGCATTTCACACTAATTCTCATAGTGAAAATACACTAAAATCTTAATGATTATTAAATTTTTGTTTTAATAAAAATATTCATCCAAGAACTACTTAGGGGAACTTGCCCGTTTGGTCTACTTTAAAAAGAGATAATGATACTCTGGCATCTGTCTGTCAGTTATATCAGATCAGCTTCACTAAGGGACTATTTTTTCACCAAAGCTAGGACATACTGTTACTTCAGTATCAGTGTCTTATGTTTGGTATTTCTGCCTTCTATATACCATATACCTGTTTTATTTCTTCAATTTATTTATTGTTTTGACATATAAAAAATAAAAATTCTTGAAATAATTAGATTTACAGAAAAATTGCAAAGATACTAACAGTTCTTATATATGTTCAATCAGTTTCTTTTAAAATTAGCATCTTATATAACTATGTCAATACATTACATTTGTCAAAACTAAGAAATTAACATTGATACATTAACTAAACTACAGGTTTTATTTTGATTTTACCAGTTTTTCCACTGAAGTACTTTTTCTGTTCTAGGAGCTCATCCAGGTTACTACATTGCAGTTAGTTATTTCTCCACAGTTTCCTTTGCCCTGTTTCTCAGTCTTTACTTCTTTTTCATGATATTGACAGTTTTAAAGAGTATTGGTCAGATATTTTGTACAACATCCATCAATTTGGAATTCTCTGATGTTTTCTAATGATTAGGCTGAGGTTATGAGTTTTAGGAAAGATTATAGTAGAAGTAAAGTGCTCTTTTCATTACATCATGGCATCGGGTACATGACCTCAACTACTTATCACTAGTGTTATTAACCTCCTGTTTCATTTTTGATTACTTATTAGACCTTTCAACAACCTGCCTTATTGTATTTTATTTTTATTTGTATAGTGTTATGGTTGGCTTTTTATTATCACAGATCCTGGAAGGCTTATCTTTTTCTGTGTTCTGGAATTTGTGTCTTTTGGTTTTTATATGCTTTATAAAAGTTTTCTTTTCTACGATGCTCTAACTCTTGCTTTTCACATGTTCTCTTTTGTTGGATAAAATCTCATTACTCAGGTTCGCTGACCTACTGATAGTATAATTTATTGCTATCCATGTTTTAACTTGAGAATAGTAGCAATAGAGTCAAAAGCAATACCAAATTTTAAAAGTCTTCTGATTAAAAATATAGGAAACAGAACACATTTAAAGAAAATGCTTAAAATAATTTTTGTGTCTAATGGTATGTCACTTATGTAGATATATTTTACTATCCCATTGATACCACATAAGTAGACATTATGGCATAGCACATAATCTCTTCTTTCAGGAGCTTATAATTACTAAAACTACAATGAATTTTATAATAATTGCTAAAATTTTTGATATAGATTTTAAATCACATATAGTCTGAGACATTTTAATTAAGATATTTTAAGCACTGGAGGAAATAATGTAAAATTGTTGTTTTGCTTATTCTATTACATTTGTCTTCATTCTCAGTTATTCTGTATTCTCTAGGAACAGATATCCTATATTATTCCAATAGATGAGAAACCATACACTGTACACCTTAAACAAAGGTAATATTTTTATTCTTTAGTTTTGGATTTCACTTTATTTATGTGAATTTATTTACTTTTAATAAAAATGGACTATTAAAAATAATAAATGTAGTTGTCATTAAAATTTTTAGTTGTTTCGTGATAGACAGATGGTCTTCTGTGAGTTAATTAGATTTTTGGTCCTAATGTCTCAAGTAATCTTTTGTGAATGGCAGAGGGTGGAACGAAGAACAGAAGAAATAGGCACTCACTTCCTGAAGATTAATCTATGTGATCTTAAGTTGGTGGAACCATTAGGATCTCTATAATAAAGCCATGATGCCAAAATAAGAAACAAGCCTTCAACTGATTATATCAGTTAGTATTTGAGTAAGGAAGCAGGCTCACCACCAGGGATATGGAATAAGAGATTTAATACAAAAATTAGATTATACACTGAATGGGAACTAATGAGTAGTTTATGGAAGATAGTACTAGCTATGTATTATCATTCAGAGAATTGAGAAAATAATTGAAATAACTTGTAGGGTTTAGTTCTCTGATGGAAACCCTGTTGAGAAAAGCTAGCTTGGAAATGACTTTTAAGAGGACAGTCTCAGTTAAATTTTGGGTGTAGAATACATGGAATTAGGGAGAGGTGAATTGTGAGAAAGCAAATGTAGTAAGTATAGAAAAATGATCAAAAACATTGGACAGAGAAGAAAGAGTAGGCTTAGATAAATGGCTCAGAAAGAAGAAAGTTCTTTTTTTGGCTGAGGAGAAGTTTCTTCAGGAGAGATGTGTAAGTGAGTGATTTCATTGTGTAAGGTGCGAAGAAATGGCATTGAATAAGAATTCATGTACTCTTGTAGACAGAGGGGAAGAAAAATATGGCAAATGACAACATGAAGAACTTTTTAAGGTGTGTAAGAGGGAAAGTGGGAAAACTAACATTACATTTGAACACCTTTTTAGGACTTTGAACAGTGTTAAGAAAATAGGGACTGTAGTATGGTAATTGGATAGAACATGTGTATATTGTTTTGGGAAGTCACATGCATAATGATATGATGGTGCAATACCAATTATGCCATTGCAAATAACTTATATAAGAAATAATGAGAATCAGAACTATGTATAAAGGTAGGATTTTTTTTTGAGATATACTGATGTGGCAGAAAAAAGATTATCTAACATTAGATAACAATAGTGGCAAAGATGCAGTGGGGCAGTGAAGGAGAAGAGGAACAGATCTGAAATAGAGCAAATATAGGCTCATTTTTGGAGAGATTGTATGTGAAGTACTTGTGGGATATCCCAGCAGAAATGTCTAGTCTGAAATTAAATTTTATTTGGAACATGGGAGAGAGGTGTAGCTTTTAAAGCTATCTTTTTATGTAGATATAAATGAAAAACCAAAAGTGAACAAGATAAATCTATAGAGGTAGGGGTGAATATTAAAGGTGAGAAGGAAAAACAACCCAGAAATGAATGCCATGGAAATATTTAAAGAAGAAGAAAGCATCCAGATGAAGGGATATATAGAAGTAGACAGAAAGGTATGAGGAAAACTAGGGGGAAATGGTATGATTGAAGGTGAAGAATAGATGGTTTAAAGAGGGGAATGTGGTCAGCAGTATGGAGTGCCTTAAAGTAGGTGGACTTGACAGTTAGTGGTCATTAGTAATCTATATGAGATGGGTTTTAGTGGAGATTCCCAGTGGAAGCTAGTCTGGGTAATCTAATTAAATCACATTGGATTGAGGAGTGAGCATGAGGTAAGGAAACCTAACTAAAATAGCATAAGTACAAAGAATGGTACCAGGGAAGGTTGAACTTAGACTTATAGTTTTAGTACCTATGTTCAGATTTATATGACTTTCAAACAATACTCTTCTACTTTATTATAAAGGTAGTATGTATGCATGATAGTTAAATTTAGAAAGAATGAAAGAATAGATAACTCATAATCTCACCTCCAGTTCATATCTTTGTAAATTTTAAAATGCTTTTGTCTTGTAGTCCCTTCTCATTTTCTTTAAAGGAGTTCTTTGAGATAGGAAAATAATTTTGACTAAATACGTATTGCTTTGAATAAAAAATTAAATATATGTCAAAGGAAAATACTACCTTCGTCATGGATTGGCAAACGTTTTCTCTAAAAGTTTAGTTAGTAAATATTTTTAGCTTTGAGGGCCATTCTGATTCTGTCAATATGACTCAATTCTGCTGTTGTAGCAGAGAAGCAGCCATAGACCATACACAATTCAAAGATATGGCTGTGTTCCGATAAAATTTTATTTACATAACAAAGGTAGGTCAGATTTGGTCTGAGAGTGTTTGCTATATATGTTTTAAAGAATAACTTAAAGTTCTCTTACATTTTTTATGTTTAGATATTTTTTAGCAGATAATTTTATGGTTTATTTGTATAATCAAGGATCTGTGAATTCTCATTCTTCAAATATTCAGGTAAGATTTAAGTTCTCTGTTTTGTAGATTTTTTTGTAGCATTTTTTAAAGTTTATTGGGGTAACATTGGTTAATACAATTATATAATTTTCAGGTGTATATTATAATTTAACATCTATATATTCTATTGTGTGATTATCACCCAGAGACCAGCTTCCTTCAGCTACCATATATTTGATCCCCTTTACCCCCTTAACCCTCCTCCAATGCCCTATATTTGACCCCCTTTACCCTGTCTACCTCCCCCATCCTCAACCAACCTCTGCTCTCTGGTAACCACTGGTCCATAGTCCATGTCCATAAGTCTCTGTTTGTTTGTACTGTTCATTTGTTACTTTTAGGTTTATATCTTACATATAATTGATATCATGTGATTTTCAACTTTTTTAGTCTGGCTTATTTCGCTTAGCATGATTATCTCAAGGTCTATCCAGGTTGTCGCAAATGGCAGCATTTCATCTCTTCTTATGGCTGAGTAATATTCCATTGTATATATGTACCACAGCTTCGTTAGTCAATCATCTATCGTAGGACACTTTGGTTGCTTCCATTCCCTGACCACTGTGAATAGTACTGCTATGAACATCGGTGTGCAAATATCTTTTCAGATATGGGTTTTCAAGATTGGAGTAAATACCCAGTAGAAGGATTGCTGGATCATATGGTAGATCATTTCTTAGTTTTTTTGAGGAACCTCCATACTGTTTTCCATAGTGGCTGTACCTATTTGCAGTCCCACTAGCTATGTGTGAGAGTTCCTTATTCTTTACAACCTCTCCAATGTTTATTATTACTTGTTTTGTTGATTAGAGCTATTCTAACAGGTTTGAGATGGTATCTCATCATGGTTTTGATTTGCATTTTCCTAATAGCTAGTGATGTTGAGCATCTTCTCATATATTTGTTGGCCATTTGTATGTCCTCTAGGGAGAAGTGTCTGTTCATGTCCTCTGCCCATTTTTTGATTGGATCACTTGTTTTTTGTTGTTATTGAGTTGTATGATTTCTTTGTATAATTTGGATATTAGGCCCTTATTGGAGGTGTTGCTTGCAAATATATTTTTCCATTCAGATGGTTGTCTCTTTACCTGTTGACAATTTCTTTTGCTGAGCAGAAGCTTTTTAATTTCACGTAATCCCATTTATTTATTTTAGCTTTACTTTCCTTGATTATGAGGTCAATTGCATTAAAACTTCTTTAAGTCCAAGGTCCTTGAGTTTAGTTCCTATGATTTCTTCTATGCATTTTGTTGTTTCAGGTCTTATATTTAGGTCCTCAAAACATTTTGAATTAATTTTGATGTGTGGTGATAGACACCAGTCTAGAGTCATTCTTTTGCAGGTGGCCCTCCAATTTTCCCAGAACCATTTATTGAAGAGGCTTTTTTTTTCTCCTTTGTATGTTTTTATCTTCTTTGTCAAAAATTATTTGCCCATATAAATATGGGTTTACTTTTTGACTCCCGATTCTGTTCCACTGGTCCGTGTGTCTGTTTTGCTGCCAATACCATGCCATTTTGATTACTGTCACTTTGAAGTATAATTTGAAGTTAGGCAGAGTGATGTCTCCAACTTTGTTCTTTTTTCTCGGAATGGATTTGGCAATTCGGGGTCTTTTGTGCTTCCATACAAATCTGATGATTTTTTTTGTTCTATTTCTTTAAGAAATGCAGATGGGATTTTGATGGGGATTGCATTAAATCTGTATAATGCTTTAAGTATTATGGTCATTTTAACTATGTTGATTATTTCAAACTAAGAACATGTAATATCTTTCCATTTCTTTGTATCTTCCTTGATTTCTTTTAATACGGTCCTGTAGTTTTCATTATATAGGTCCATCACTTTTTTTGTTAAATTTAACCCTAGATATTTTATTCTTTTTGTTGCAATTGCAAAAGGAATTATTTTTTCCACTTTTTTTTCTGATGCTTCATTATTAGGATATAGGAGTACTATGGATTTTTGAATATTGATTTTGTATTCAGAGACTTTATTGTATTTGCTTATTGTTTCTAGTAGTGTTCTTGTGGAGTCTTTAGGGTTTTCCATATAGAGAATCATGTCATCCACAAATAGTGACAGTTTGACTTCTTCATTTCCTATTTGGATGCCTTTTATATCTTTATCTTGTCTGATTGCACTCTCTAGACCTCTAATGTTATATTGAATAAGAGTGGAGATAGTGGGAAGCGTTGCCTTGCTCTTGATCTTAGAGGGAAGGTTTTAGTTTTTCACCATTAAGTATAATGTTAGCTGAGGATTTGTCATACATGACCTTTATTATGTTAAGGTTCTTTTCTTCTATACCAATTTTGTTAAGTGTTTGATCATAAATTGATGCTATATCTTGTCAAAGGCTTTTTCTGCATCTACTGAGATGATCATATGATTCTTATTTTTTAATTTGTTTATGTGGTGTATCACATTAATCGATTTGCATGTGTTGAACCATCCCTGAGCCTCTGGGATAAAGCCCACTTGATCATGGTGTATAATCTGTTTAATATGTTGCTTATTTGTTTTGCTAGTATATTATTTATGATTTTTGCATCTGTGTTCATGAGAGATATTGGTCTGTAATTTTCTTTTTTTGTGTTATCTTTACCAGGTTTAGGTATCAGAGTAATATTGGCCTTATAAAATAAATTGGGAAGTATTGCCTCCTCTTTAATTTTTTGGAAGAGTTTGAAGAGAATAGGTATTAAATCTTCTTTGAATGTTTAGTAGAATTTACTGGTGAAGCCATGCAGTCCTGGAGATAACTTTTTGGTGGATTTTTAATGATTGTTTCAGTTTCCATACTGCTGATCAGTCTATTTAGATTTTCCAGATCTTGACTCAGTCTAGGATGGTTGTATTTTTCTAAATACTGGTCCATTTCTTCTAGATTATTAATTTTGGTTATATACTTTTTCATTGTATTCTTGCATGATCCTTTGTATTTCTATGATGTCAGTCGTAGTTTCCTCTCTTTCATTCCTGATTTTGTTTATTTGAATCTTTTCTCTTTTTTGAGAATGTACCATGTGCACTAGAGAAGGATGTATAAGCAGCTGTTTTGTGATGGAAGTCTCTGTGAATATCAATTACGTCCAGTTGGTTTAATGTGTCATTTAAGAATGTTATTTCCTTATTGATCTTCTGTTTGGATGATATGTCCACATCTGACAGTGGGTTATGTAGATCCCCTACTACGATCATGTTTTGTTCTGTTTCTCCCTTTAGTTCTGTTAGTAATTGCTTTACACATTTTGGGGGTCCTTGATTGGGAATATAGATATTAATAAGTATTATGTCTTCTTTGTGCCTGGTTCCCTTAATCATTATGAAGTGTCTCTCAGTATCTTTCTTTACCTTTTTTATTTTGAAATTTATTGGTTCGATATTAATACTGCTGCTCTTGCTTTTCTCCAAATGCCATTTGCTTGAAATATCATTTTCTACACTTTCACTTTGAGACTATGTTTGTCTTTGGAGTGAGATGTGTCTCCTGGAGGCAGCATATGGTTGGGTTTTGTTTATTGATCCATTGTGTGACTCTGTTAATTTTTATTGTTGAGTTCAGTCTTTTTCCATTTAGGGTAATTATTGAAATATGAGTTTTTATAGCCACTTTATCTTTTGCCTTCTGGTAATGGTGTTTCCATTGCTCCCTTGTCTTGTGTTTCTGTTTTCTTTATTTTGGTTGTCTTTTGTGGGTTTTGCCTCTGGTTCTTCTTATTGTATATTATATACTTCAGTTCTGAATGTTTGGTGTGTGGTTACCACTACGAATATAAAGAGGATAGTTATATACATACAGTCATTCATTTTCTTTTGTGTATGCCTTATCTTCTATTCCCTTTTCGAATTTAGATCTTTGAATTCTTTCTTTTCAGTCATTGTTATCTCAGTTTGTTTCTATATATGCTGAACATTCATTATTATCTTGCTATAGTAATTCTCTTCTTATTATTTAAGCTTATAATGCTCTGTTCTTGGTAAGGGGTGCATTACTCTGTTTCTATTTGCCTGATAGTCTCTTTGCTCCTAATTATGTATTTTTTTTGTTTTCTTATTTTGTTTTAGGTGAGCTAACCCCTTTCAGTATTTCCTGTAGTGCAGGTCTCATAGTGGAGAATTCCTTCATTTTTTGTATGTCTGGAAAAGTTTTAATTTCTCCTTCATATCTAAAAGAGAACTGAGCTTGATACATTATTCTAGGCTGGTAATCCTTTCACTTAACAGTTTAAGTATTTGATACCATTTCTTTTTGACTTGTAAGATTTACACTGAGAACTCTGAGGATAATGTAATGGGTTTACCTTTATAAGTTACCATTTTCTTCTCCCTGGCTGCCCTGAGAATTCTATCTTTGTTGTGGATTTTTGATAACTTTAATACAAAGTGTTTTGGTCAAGGCCTTTTTGGGCTGAGATAATTGGGTGTTTTGTTGATTTCTTGAATTCCAAGCTCCAGCTCATTCCTTAGATTTGGGAAGTTCTTGTCCACTATTAGTCTGAAAATGTTTTCTAGTTCTTGATCCTTTTTCTCGCCTTCTGTAATGCCCATTATTCTTATGTTTCCTCTTCTGATGGTATCAGCTAGTTCTGGAAGTTCTCTTTTATTATTTTTTATTCTCTTCTTTCTTCTGTTTTATTTCTAAATTTCTGTCCTTGATATCACTGAACCTTTCCTGCATTTATTTGACTCTGGTTCCCATGCTTGCTATTTCATTTTTCAAATCTTGCAATTTGTTGTTCTTCTCTAGAAATTCTATTTTGTTCTTTTTGAGGGTTTCAATCTCCTTGCTGTCCTCATCTAGTTTTTTCATTTCTGAATTATTGATTTGAGTTGTTTTGGATGTCATTGAGTTTTTTTCAGAAGTACCATCCTGAATTCTCTGACATTTAAGTCACATATTTCTGTGTCTATAAGCTTGTTTTCTGGAGTTTTTTCCCTTTCTTTCTAAGATGCTTGTCACCTTGGTTGTTCATGGTGTTTAATGGACTATTTCTCTACCTTGGAATTGATGGAAGTGTATTCTGTGTTTGTCCAGAAAGAAGATTTATTATGTAAAGATCTCTCTGTTTCAAAGAAGGCATTTTTCTTTTGGTTTCCATTAGGTGACGTCTAAGCTTCTTGGATCCCTTCTCTGTATAAAACCTTAATAATACCTTTTTAAATTTTCTTGTAGATATTTAATCATACTGCTTCTCTCATATTCAGTCCCTGTCAGTGTTAGCAGCAGTTTCAGTAGTGTTTGCTCAGATTTCCCTGGGGTTCTGTGGTGATCCATCTTGGAGCATATGGTGGGAGGGACCTTCTGGGTTGTCAGTTGGGAGCTGCAGCTCAGCCTCAGTTTTGCAGCGGGGGTCAGCATAAATCAGCTGTTGTTCCTCTACAGTTTTGTCCCACTTTACTGCTTTCTGCCCTGATGACTGGGCCCTGGTGCCAGTTGCTAGAAGTTCTGGCACTTCCAGGTAGGCTGATCAGGGAAGTTGCCGCACTTTCTCTCCTCCCGCTCCTCCTGTGGGAGCTCCAGAGACTTTGAGAGGTAGCTTCAGTCTTGGCAGGTTTTGCTCAGATTCCCCTGGGGCTCTGTGATAATTGGTCTTTGAGGGTATGGGGGTAGGGGTTCTCTGGGTTAGGATTTGGAGGCTGCAGCTCAGCCTCCATTTTGGAACCAGGGCCAGTAAAAGTCAACTGTTCTTTCTTTGCTGTCATGTCTTGCTTCTTTACTTTCTGCCCTGATGACTAGGCCCTGGTGCTGGAATTTCTGGCACTTCCAGGCAGGCTGATCAGGCAAGTGACTGCACCTTCATTCCTCCCTCTCCTCCTGGAAGGAGCTCCTGCAGCTGCAAGAGGCAGCCGCTTTATTTCTCCCAGTTCACCACCTTCTCCTTACTCCTCCTTCTCTCTCCTCTGTGATATCTCTTATGTGCAGATCCCACACTCAGATGTGTTGTTGTGCAGTTTGAGTTTTAGATTTTCAGTTTATTGTTGTTTCAGTGGGTGAGATCTGAGGACGTCTCTCACTCTACCATGTTTCTGTTTCACAGATTTTTAAAAACCTTTTTTTACACTGAATAAATGTTTTCCTAATACAGAAGTCTATTCATAGGGATGTATTAAGGAATCCATTTATTGCCCTATTTCCCTCATTATTATGCTTTCTTGAAGTCTTTGTAAATTAAAGACAAACTGGATAGATTAACTTAGCACCTTCCACTTTGCCATTTAATTAATTATTTATTTTTATTTTGTTGAATAAATGAATATAAATTAAAGAATAATAAAAGCAAACACCGACATTACTGGATACAAATTCATAGATTGAAAACCTTTTATTTTTTAAGCTTATCCCATCCATCATGAATCTTATTGAATCTATCCTTCAAGTTATATATTCAGAAACCACCATCTTCCTGTGTCTTCATTCATTGATACCACTCTTTTCCAAGTAAACATTGTATTTAGTAAGCTATATGAGATAAGTTTTAGTGGAGGATTCCCAGCAGAAGCTAGTCTGGGCAGTCTTGTTACATCACATCACTGTAACTTCTTGAATAATCTTCCTGCTTCCACACTTTCCCCATCCCCTCAGTCAATTCTCAGCACAAAAAAATAGATAGATTCTCTTAAGACCTGGTCAGATTATGTCACTTCTCTGCTCAGAACCCTCAATAGAATGACTACCTGTTGCTTACAAAGTGAAAACCAAAGTCATTTCCAGTATCCTACAGCCTTTATACAGTTTGGTCCTCTACCTGCCTGACCTAATTTCTTACTATTATTCTCTACCTTGTTCATCTGTTCCAACCACATTTCTCTTTGTTATTCTTCACATATACCAGACATATTCTCTTTTCACAAACTTTAAACTTTATATTTCTTCTGATCCAGATGCTTGTTCTTTTCCAATACACCCACATGTTTTTCTCCCTCATTTCCTTCATGTCTTTGCTCAAAATCACTCCAGTAGTCCTCAGCTAACTCCTATTTTTAAATTGCCCTCTTAACCTTACTACTCTCTTACATTATCTGTTTTGTTTTTATCCACAATGATTATCAATATATGATGTGCCAGATATTTATATCTATTTATTTTATTTTCTGTTTCTCCAAAGCAGTATAGTCTTCATGAAAGCAAGGCTTTTGGTCTGTTTTATTCATTGACATATCTCAAAGGCCTACAATAATGCCTGGCACATAGTTAGTATATAATAAAAATTTGTTAAAATATTGAATTGGACATCTTGTTACTTCACTTATATTGTATAGGACCATCAGTTTTCTTTTGTTGCTCCTTCTTCTCTCTTCTTACTTCTAACATAAAGCAGTGTGTTAATAAGAAAACTTACATTGATTTCTATAAAAGTTATAGCACTATTGAGTCTTAGAAATTATATAAACTTCCTTTTTTTTTCTGTGATGATGTTTGTTAGATCTCTAGCTTAATTGTACTGTGACCAGAGACCAAATTTTGTATGATTTCAGTTGTTTAAAATTTGTTCTTATACTTCATGGCAAGAATATGGTTTTGCTTTTGTAAATGTTCCCTGTTCTTGAAAAAGAAAGTGTTTCTACAATTTTAAAGTGTAGTGTTCTACTTGCACTAGGTTGTTAACATGCTGTATGAATTATTTATAGAATCTGAATGTTTATCAGTTACTGACAGAGTGTATGTTTAAAATCTGTTACTATAACTATACACTTCTCTGTTCTTTTTATTCTTTTGATTTCGGCTTTATATATTTTGAAGCTATGTTATTAATATGTTAACATATTACATATGTGAATACAAGTTTGGGATATTTAAATCTTCTTCATGAGTTGAAACTCTTATTATGAAGTCTGCCTATTGCTAGTCATGCTAGTTAATATAGTTAATATAGTAAAAGTGGCAAATGTAGGAAGCTTTTATTTTCTGAATTTCACTTTATTCATACTGATATGAACTGTGTAGCCTGTGAAAACTATTCAGAAAGTTTTATCAAGTAAGAAATCATTAGAAAGTTTTGTCAGTTCCTAAGTAACCACCTTACTTTTTTCTTTCCTAGACTCAATGCTACCATCAAGGATATATTGAAGGATATCCGAATTCTGTTGTCACACTCAGCACGTGCTCTGGACTGAGGTTATGTATTTTCTGCTATTGATATGTGAACATCATAGTTGTGATACTTGCTGCTGAATTTGTTATGTTGACATTAAGTGTGGAGCTGGAAGAAAATTCCCGTGTAGAGATTATTCAGTTATATTCTCCACTGAACATGTTTCTTTTACCTCTCCTTACTTTCCTCACTGACCAGAGAATTTCTAACTTCCTTGACTGTTTATATTTACTGGTGTCCTTGCTCTATTTTTTTTTAATTAAAGTTATTGGAATGACATCTTTTAGTAAAATTACATAGGTTTCAGGTGTATGATTTGATGGCACATCATTTGTACATTGCATCATGTGTTCACCACCCAAAGTCAAATCTCTATCACCATACATTTGATCCCCTTTACCCTTATCTGCCTTCCTCCTCTCCCGTTTCCCTAAACTGTTGTTTACAAAACTGTTGTCAGTATCTATGAATTTTTTTGTCTTATTAGTTTGTTGCTTTCAGTTTTATATTCTACATATGAGTGAAATCATATAGTTCTTAACTTTTTCTGTTTGACTTATTTCGCTTGCTTTTTTACTTAACTACAGCAATGACAATTGAATGTGCTTGACTACAGGAAGTTCGAGGAGCTAAGTTTAGGGTAGCTTTTTTTTTTTGTCCAGTAAATAGAGTATTTGTGGTACCTACTATATACCAGCTACTAGCCTAGTGTTCGGAGATATAAAGTGACATAAAGATAAACAAGACATGCTTTTTCTCAAGAAAAATCATCTTCAGAGACAGGAAGCAAATTTTGTATATAAACAAATAATTACTAACATAGTACTCATTTTTCTAATAATATCAATCTCTTAAACTCTCTAAAAATTGTAGGGTTTCCTCCTTAGTACTTAGAGAGTTTTCCATTCTGTCAGGAAATTTGTCACTCTCATTTTGTAGTGTAGGATCTGTGTTTCACAAACAAATATTTCTCAGTGCTGTTACATGAAACCCTGAAATTTGATTTTTAGGTAATAGTCTCTTGAACTGTTACCTGTATTCATGGAAGAATAGTTACAAACATTTTACTTTTTAAGGTCTTGCTTTAAATTGCTTATTCAGACTATGTTCATAATCTAAATTAATAAGTGCCTTTTCATAATTACTGCTAAATTATATTTTTATCAATAAAATTGCTCAATATATAGCCTATTATAATATAAGCATTGTAATACTTTTTCTAAATCAGTTCAAACCAGGGAGAAATAGATCAAGATTTCTATATTGCTTTTGTTAAGTCACTGACCTGGGGGACAGGAGAATTTCTTGATCATTGTAAATGCTGTATACTTGTACACCTAGTGCGGATTACATAACTTCTGCTGCATTTATAACTATAAAAAATGAAATGGGAAGTTAGTTTTGTGGATTGGGAGAGATCTTTTGTTTATTCAGAATCATCCCCCAAATATAAAGAGTTTAAGTCAAAATACTGAGCTCAAAAACATTCTATATTTTCTCCTTTTTTAAAAAATTATGACCGAGTTATATAATGTAGAATCGATTAAAAGCACTTAAATTTTTATCCTTAATTTTACAGAGGAATACTGCAATTTGAAAATGTTTCTTATGGAATTGAGCCTCTGGAAGCTGCAGTTGATTTTCAGCATATTCTTTATGAATTAAGGAATGAAAACAATGAATTTGCAGTTCTTACTGAAAATAACCATGGCACAGAAAAAAACCCAATGGACTATAACATTTTTATAAGTGAAAAAGTTAGTTGCATATGATTTTTACTACTTTCAAGGCAGTTACTACTTTAATTAATTGATTTATTTTTACTGTTATTATGTTTTGAACTTTATTTTATATTAGTTTCAGGTATATAGTACAATAGTGATACATTTATGTAATTTATGAAGTGATCTCTCTGATTATTCTGGTACCCATCTGTCTCTGCACATAGCCAACTATATTCCGTATGCTGAACTCTACTTTCCCATGACTGTTTTATAACTATTAATTTGTACCTCTTCATCCCTTCACCCTTTTCACCCAATTCCCAAACTCTGCTACCTCTGGCAGTCACCACTTTGTTCTCTATATCTGTGAGACTTTTTTCATTTAGTTTATTTCTTTTGTTCTTTAGATTCCACATATAAGTGGATATATATATATATATATATATATATATATATATATATATATTTATCCAGTCATCTATTGATGGGCACTTTGTTTGCTTCCATATCTTAGCTATTGTGAATAGCACTTCAGTGAACATCTAAAGGTGCATAGATCTTTACAAATTAGTGTTTTGTTTTCCTTTGGCTAAATAACCAGAAGTATAATTACTGGGTCAAAAGATAGTTCTATTTTTTTAACTTTTTGAGGAACCTCCAAATTCTTTTCCATAGTGGCTGTGCAAACTTGTAGTCCCAACCAACAATGTACGAGGGTTCTATTTTCCCTGCATCCTCGTTAACACTTGTTTTTTGATTTATTGATGATAGCCATTCTGACAGATGTAAGGTGAAGTAATATCTCATTGTGGTTTGGATTTGGATTTCTCTGATGATTACTAATTTTGAGATATTTTCATATGTCTATTGGCCATCTATATTTCCTTTTTGGAGAAATACTTATTCAGGTCCACTGTTAAATTTTTAATTGGAATGTTTGTTTTTTTTTTTGTTGTTGAGTTATATGAGTTCTTTATAAATTTTGGATATTAACCTCTTGTCAGATGTATCACAGACATATATCTTCTCCAATTCAGTATGTCATCTTTCATTTTATTGATGGTTTCCTTTTGCTGCGCAAAAAATTTTTAGTTTGATGTAATCCCATTTGTTTATTTTTTCTTTTGTTTCCCTTGCCTGAGGAGATATACCGGAAAAAAATTACTAATAACCATATTGGAGAGTTTACTGCCTGTGTTTTCTTCTACAAGTTTTAAGGTTTCAGATCTTACATTTAAGTCTTTAATCCACTTTGAGTTTATTCTTGTATATGGTATAAGAAGGTGGTCCAGTTTCATTTTTTTTATATGTCTGTTCAGTTTTACCACACCGTTTGTTGAAGAGATCATCTTTACCTTATCGTATATTCTTGCTTCCTTTGTCATATGTTAAATTACCATATAGGTGCGGATTTATTTATGGGCTCTCTGTTCTGTTCCATTCATCTACATATCTGTTTTTAAGCTAGTATCATGCTGTTTTGATTACTATGGTCTTGTAGTGTAGCTTGATATCAAGTAGTGTGATATCCGTTCTTCTTTCTCAAGATTGCTATGGCTATTCAGGATCTTTTATGGTTCCATATAAATATTTGGATTATTCATTCTAGTTCTCTGAACAATGCTATTGGTGTTTTGATTGGGATTGCATTGAATCTATAGATTGCTTTGGGTAATATGGCCATTTTAACGCTATTGATTATTCCTAATATGAGCATGGTATATGATCCTATTTATTTGTTTCTTTTTCAATTTCTTTTTTCAATGACTAATTAGTTTCTGAGACTAGGTCTTTTACCTCCTTGGTTAATTTGATTTCCTGGTATTTTGTTTTTGATGTAAATAGGATTGTTTTCTTAATTTCTCTTTCTGATAATTTTTCATTGGTGTATAAAATGCAACTTACTTCTGGATATTAATTTTGTATCTTGTTACTTTGCTGACTTTATTTATTAGTTCTAACAGTTTTTTTTGGTGGAATGTTTAGGGTTCTTTCTATATAATATTGCGTCATCTGCAAATAATGACAGCTTTACTTCTTCCTTTCCAATTTGAATTCCTTTTATTTCTTTTTCTTGTCTAATTGCTGTAGCTAGGACTTCCGATACTATGTTGAATAGAAGTGGTGAAAGTGGACATTTTTGTCTTGTTCCTAATTTTCAGGAAAAGACTTTTAACTTTTCCCCAATGAGTATGAAATTAGCTGTACGTTTCTCATGTATATATAGCTTTTATTATGTTGAGGTATGTTCTCTCTAGTCCCACTTTGCTGAGAGTTTTTACTGTAAATGGGTGCTGGATTTCATCAAATGGTTTTTCTGCGTTTATTGATATGATCATATGATTTTTATCTTTTAATTTGTTAATGTGGTGCATCACATTAATTGATTTGTGGATTTTGAAACTATCTTGTACCCCAGGAATAAATCCAACTTGATCATGATGTATGATATTTTAAATGTATTGCTGAATTCAGTTTGCTAACTTTTTGTTGATTTTTGCATCAGTGTTCATCAGGGATATTGGCTGAAAGTTTTTTTTTTTTTTATAATGCCTTTGTCTGGTTTTGGAATCAGGGTAATGGTGGATTTGTAAAGAGAGTTAGGGAACTTTCCATTCTCTTGAATTTTTTGGAATAGTTTAGTAAACTAGATGTTGATTCTTTGAATGTTTGATAAAATTCACCTATGAAGCCATCTGTTTTTTGAGTTTTGATTACTGATTCAGTTTTGTTGGTGGTAATTGGTTGTTTCAGATTTTCTGTTTCTTCTTGACTCACTCTTGGGTAATTGCATGTTTCTAGGAATATATCTATTTCTTCCAGATTGTTTAATTTGTTGGTATATATTGCTTATAATTTCCTGTAATCTTTTGTATTTCTATGGAGTCTGTAGTAACTTTTCTCTTTCATTTCTGATTTGCTTTGTTTGGGTCCTCTCTTTTTTTTTTTTCTTGATGAGTCTGGTTTAAGGTAATAAATTTTGTTTATCCTTTCAGAGAACCAGCTCTTGGATTCATCGATCTTTTCTATTATTTTTCTGGATTCAATTTAATTTGTTTCTGCTCTGATTTTTATTATTTCCTTCCTTCTACTCACTTTGAGTTTTATTTGCTGTTCTTCTTCTACTTCTTTTAAGTGTAAGTTTAGATAGTTTATTTGAAAACTTTCTTATTTCTTGAGGTAGGTCTGCATTGCTATGAATTTCTCTCTTAGGACTGCTTTTTCTTCATCCTATAGATTTTGAGTTGTGTTTTCATTTTCATTTTTCACTAGTTATCTTTTGATTTCTTCTTTGATCTCATTGAAAACCTATTCACTGTTTAGTAGCATGTTTTTTAACCTCCATATATTTGTGTATGTTTCAGGTTTTTTTTTGTAATTGATTTCTAGTTTTGTACCACTGTGATAGAAGATGCTTTATATGATTGAAATCTTCTTAAATTTATTGAGATTTGTTTTGCAGCCTAACATGTGGTCTGTCTTGGAAAATGTTCCATGTGCACTTGAGAAGAATGTATTTTTTGCTGCTTTGGGGTGAACCACTCTGAAAATATTCATTAAATTCATTTGGTATCTTCATTCATAAGGCTGTTGTTTCCTTGTTGATTTTCTGAATGAAGATCTGTCCATCATCATTTAAATGTTACAGACTCTTATTATGAATGTATTACTATTGATCTCTTCCTTGGTGTTGGTCAATAGTTGCTTTATATATGTAGGTGCTCCTATGTTGGGTACATACATATATTCTAGGGTTATGTCCTTTTGTTGTATTGATCCCTTTATCATTATGTAATGCCTTTCTTCGTCTCTTATTATAGGCTTAGTTTTAAAGTTTATGTTGTCTGATATAGGTATTACTACCCCAGTTTTTTTTCATTTTTATTTCTATGAAATATATTTTTTCAACCCTTTACTTTCAGTTTAGATGTGACATTGAATCTGAAATGGGTCTCTTGTACACAGCATATGTATGGGTCTTGTTTTCTTATCCATTCAGCTACCCTATTATCTTTTGATTCTAGCATTTAATCCATTTACATTTAAAGTGATTGATAGGTACACAGTTATTGCCATTTTATTATTTATATTTATGATTTTCTCCCTTCTTTTTATAGTTCCCTTAACATTTCTTGTAATACTGGCTTGCTAGCAATGAATTTCTTTAGTTATTTTCTGTCAGAGTAGCCCTTTATGTCGTCTTTCATGTTACATGTTAGCCTGGTGTGGTAGAGTTGTTTTAGTTGTAGGCTCTTGTTTTTCATTTTCCATATTTCCTGCCAGACACTTCTTGCCCAGAATGTGTCTGTTGAAAAATCAGCTGACATTCTTAGGGGAGTACCCTTGTAAGTAACTAGCTGCTTTTCTCTTGCTTCTTTTAAGATTCTCTGTATATCTTCAATGTTTGGTATTTTAATTATGATATGTCTTGGTATGGGTCTGTTTGGGGTCCTCATTTGGGACTCCACATTTTCTGGACTTGTATGTCTAATTCCTTTGCCAGGTTAGGGAAATTTTCTGTCATTATTTTTTTAAAGAGATTCTCAATCCATTGTTCTCTCTCTTCTTCTGGTACTCTTATGATATGGATGTTGATATGCGTGATGTTGGTCCAGAGGTCTCTTTAAAATTTCTCTTTTTTTAAATTTTTTCTTTTTACTGCTTTCATTGGGTGTTTTCTGCTATTTTGTCTTCCAACTCACTGATGCAGTCCTCTGCTTCATCTAATATTCTATTGATTCCTTTTAGTGTATTCTTCACTTCACTTGTTCTTTATTTCCAATTGGTTCTTTTTTATTGTTTCTATGTCCTTTTTTATGCTTAACTATCTCTCTGTTGAAATCCTCACTGAGATAATCTGTTCTCCCCCTAAGTTCATTGATCATCCTCATAACCAGTGTTTTGAACGCTGTCTCTATAGGTTGCTTGCCTCCATTTTCTTTAGTTGTTGTTGTTGTTTTTTTTTTTTCTGGAGGTTTTCCCTGTTGTTTCATTTGCAGCATGTTTCTTTTTTTCCTCATTTTAGTCATCTCTCTTTGTGTGTTTCTATGTATTTGTGTGTTTCCTCTCCCAGCCTTAGCTAAGTGGCTTTATGTAGTAGGTATCCTATGTGGCTCAGTGGTGCAGTCTCCCTAACCACCTGAGTCAAGGGCTCTGGGCATATTTCTTATGTGGGTTCTGTGTGTTCTTCTATTGTAGCTAAGCTTTAATTGATGTTAGCACATCAGTAGATGACATGGACTCTCGAACTTACTGGCTGTGGGGATTGGCAACACCCACAGAGTGTAAGTTGCTGTGTTGGGGCTGACCCCTCAGAGTGGATTCATTCCAGCAGGCTCGAGTACCTGTTGAGCTCACACTTTGGGTGTGTCACTTATGGGGCTCAGATTGTGCTCTGTTGTGATCTGACACCAACCACTGTATGTGTTGGTTCTGTGACTGTTTAGAAGGGGCTCCCATTTTGGCAAAAATCAGCTGTTGTCTTTATTGCTCAGACCTCCCTGATAGGAACTACAAAGTGTTCCATGGAAGGTTTATGCCTATGCTGGATCTAGAGGCAAGTGGGAAAGACCACTCTGGGAGCTGAGGTCCAGTTACCCCCAGTACTCGCCCCCAGGCAGCTCAACAAAAGGATCAGTGCACTTCAAGGCTTGAGGCTGCCTGCCAGAGCTCATAAGACTTTACAACTGGAAGATCCTTTGGGTGGTGTGTGAGTTGGGTGGAGCAGGGATCCATGGAGTCATCAGAGTAAAGTGAGCAGATTTTACCCAACCAATGCAGATTCAGGTTTTATGCCAGTGCTGAATCTGTGGTTTCCAGTAAAAGCCTTAGATCACATCAAGGCCAGTCGGCTGTCCTCCTTGGACCCACAGATACCTGAGATCTGGTTAAGAAATACTGTAGTTTGGGGTGGGGCTTGTGGCCTGCCACTGAAAGTCTCTTATGGGATGCATGGGCTATGCACAAGCTGAGGGCTGCTGTTGTCACATCTGCAGCCCAAGGAAAGCACAGGGTAGGCCTTGCTGCCTGGGAATGGGCTTGCCCAGGGCAATTTGTGAGTTGGGTGGGGCAGGTCTCAGGGATATACAAATTGAACTGGCCAATCTCACCAGGCCAATGCAGCTCAGAATTGGCAGTGCAGGGGGAGGGTTCAATACAGGCAAGATGGTGCCCATCTGTAGACTGTGCTGGAGGAGGGCCTGACAAAGGAAAAATGGTGGCTATCTCCTCAGCCCTCGCCCTGATGCTACACAACATAGTCTTTCTCCTTATGTCTCTCTTAACCTCCTGAACTGCTGACCCTCTGCCATAGCCCAGGGTGAGTGTCTGTGAGCAAGTGAGTCTATGAATGGGCCCTTTAAGGAGGATGTCTGGGATTTTAGGTTCCTTCTGTCATACCCAGAGGGCCAGAATCCTCACTGATTTTTACTATCAGATTTTGTGGGAACTCTTCTTTCTAGGACTTGAACCCTGAGCTAGAGAGCCCCTGTGTGGGGATAGGGCCTCTTATTGCTTTAGGGGGATCTCTGCAACTGCTCTCACCCTCCTGGTACTCAACCACCACACATGGGTACGAGACCAGCCTGTTTTGTATGTCCACCTCTCCTACTAGTCTCTACATGGGTTTTTCTTTATATTTCCAGATGTATGTGTTATGAACACCTAGACTTCAAGGCATTTTCCAAGTTGATTGTTTTATAATTTGGTTGTAATTTTAATGCAGTCATGGGAGGAGGTGAACCATACTTTTACCTACCCACCATTTTGACCCCACATCTCTCTTCTTAAGTTATTTACTCTAAAATAGAAATTTATTAACCTGTTATATAGCTGTAGCAAATATTTTTTCCTTAAGAACATCCTTACCTTTTCTTAACCTTACAGTTTCCTTTGAACCATACATATTTTTATCCTACAACAATCTATCATTTATTTTCTATGACCTATTTTAATTCTTATTTTAGTATTTATTTATTTATTTATTTGGATTTAATTTTAATTTTATTAACTATATTGAGGGTGACATTGATTAATACAATTATATAATTTTCAGATGTACATTATCATTTGACATTTGGATACTCTATTGTATGTTTACCACCCAAAGTCTAGTTTCCTTCAGCTACCATATATTTGATCCCTTTTATACACTTCACCCTCCCCCATCTCCCTATATTTGACCTTCTTTACCCTGTCTACCTACTCCTTCCTCAATGAACCTGTACTCTCTGGTAACCACTAGTTCATTATCCATGTCCATAAATCTCTGTTTGTCCTGTTCATTTGTTGCTTAAAGGTTTATATCCCACATATAAATGATATCATGTGATTTTCAACTATTTCAGTCTGGCTTATTTTGCTTAGCATGATTATCTAGAGGTCCATCTAGGTTGTCACAAATGGCAGTATTTTATCACTTATAGCTGAGTAATATTTTATTGTATATATATACCACAGCTTCTTTAGCCAATCATCTATTGTAGGATACTTTGGTTGCTTCCATGTCCTGGCTACAGTGAATAGTGCTACTATGAACATCAGTGTGCAAATATCTTTTAAGATATAGGTTTTCAAGGCTTTGGGGGTAAATACTCAGTAGAGGGATTGCTGGATCATATGTTAGATCAATTCTTAGTTTTTTGAGGAACCTACGTACTCTTTCCCATAGTGGCTGTACTAATTTGCAGTCCCACCAGCATGCTCTTCAACATTTATTACTTGTTCTGTTGATGATAGCTATTCTAACAGGTGTGAGATGGTATCTCATCGTTTTTCTTATTTGCATTTTCCTAATACCTAGCGATGTTGAGCATATTTTCATATATTTGTTGGCCATTTGTATGTCCTCTAGGGAGAAGTGTCTGTTCATGTCCTCTGCCTATTTCTTGATTGGATCACTTGTTTTTTTTGTTGTTGTTATTGGGTCATACAATTTCTTTGTATATTTTGGATATTAAACTCTTATTGGAGGTGTTGCTTGCAAATATATTTTCCCATTCAGATGGTTGTCTCTTTACCTGTTGACAATTTCTTTTGCTGACCAGAAGCTTTTTAGTTTCATATAATCCCATTTATTTATTTTAGCTTTTACTTTCATTGGTTATGAGGTCAAATGCATAAAATCCTCTTTAAGTCCAAGGTCCTTGAGTTTAGTTCCTATGATTTCTTCTATGCATTTTGTTGTTTCATGTCTTATATTCAGATCCTTAATCCATTGTGAGTTAATTTTGGGGTGTGGTGATAGCCAACAGTCTAGTTTTATTCTTTTGCAGATTGCCTTCCAATTTTCCCAGCACCATTTATTGAAGAGACTTTCCTTTCTCCAGAGAATGTTTTTGGCTTTCTTTTTGTCGAAAATTATTTGCCCATATAAATATAGGTTAACTTCTGGACTCTCTATTCTATTCCACTGGTCCATAAGTTTATTTTGTTGTCAGTACCATGGTTTTGATTATTGTTGGTTTATAGTATAATTTGAAGTCATGCAGAGTGATGCCTCCAGCCTCAATTTTTTTCTCAGGATAGCTTTGGCAATTTGGGGTCTTTTGTGCTTCCATACAAATCTGATGAATTCTTGTTCTATTTTTTTAAAAGTTGTGGATGAGATTTTGATGGGGATTGCATTAAATCTGTATAATGCTTTAGGTAATATGGTCATTTTAACTATGTTTATTCTTCCAAACTAAGAACACAGAATATCTTTCCATTCTTTGTATCTTCTTTGATTTCTTTTAATAATTGGGTCTTGTAATTTTTATTTTATAGGTCCTTCACATGTTTCATTAAATTTATTTCTAGGTATTTTATTCTTTTTGTTGCAATTGCAAAAGGAATTATTTTTAGCACTTTATTTTATGACACTCCATTATT